>JAAAYG020053436.1:0-10885 GCA_009936455.2 Tomocerus minor
TGGCGGCGAGAGTTAAAATTCTGTTTGAAATCGATCCACGTCACATTCAAAGACTGCTACGGCCCCCATCGTGTTTTGGCAAATTTAGAATCTTATTTTAATTTGACAATTGATTTTAGGTACAACTGGAACGATAATTGCTCTGCAATCGACAATTTTATTGAAACAGACGGCTATTTAATTAAAAGATCGACAGATGATTTTGTTTACACGTACAAAGGTCAATTTCTACTTTATTGTGAACCCAAGATGATTTATTTTGGAAGTTGGTGGTCTGAATGGGTTGCACCATTTGACACACTAACCTGGATTTCTGTAGCCCTCTCATTTTCAATAGCAAGTGTAGCATTCACATTTTTGAATTTTCCCGTAAGAAAATTTAGAGCAGTCGCAGTTGCCAATTTAGTCGTAAGGAATTTTTGCTATTTGGTGAAACAACCCCATTCCGAGAGCAAAGCCAGCAAAATAAAAAATTTCAACGTGCTCCTTGCCGGGGTCGCCATTGTATTAACAGCAATTTATGAAACTATTGTGACAAGCAACGTCATTGCCCCACCGGATACGAAAATAATCAAAACTGTTCACGAACTTCTGCTAAATGGTTACAAGATATTGCTCTCTGATTTCGGAAATCCGTTTGCCAATGTTTCTATTTACCACTGCCCATTTTTAGCTAATAATATAACGTCGAAAAACAGCTCCCATGTTTATATTTACTCTAAAAACCTTAATTTTGACGATAGACTCATGCTGGCTACTAATTTGTCGATAAAAGGTGCTTTCTTAGTCGAAGATCATTATCTTGGATGGGCAATTGCAGAAACACGAGCAGAAAATACTACGACGGTGTCTAAAAGAGGAATTAGATGTCACCATGTAATAGAGAGTTTTGTAAAGGTTCCCAAAGGATGGAGATTCATTGGGAGATTAAGTCAAAATTTTCATAAATTAATGGCAATATATTTTCAGGAGGGAATTATTAAGTTTTGGTTTGACTTCACTTAATGGCATGATAATCTCCGTGCTTTCAAGTACAAGGACAAAATAAAATGGAACAACAAACAACCCCAACCTTTGAATTTAACGATGAACTTTAGGCCAATATTTAACATTTGGATAATATTGATGACTGGTTCATTTTTATGTTTTGCCATTGAAATTTTTACCACGTGCTTCGTCAAAACCCTCTTACCACTAAACTGTTTCACCAAAGCGAACACTGAATATTGTGCATAAATAAATTCATTTTTTTCAAAGATTTATGCTTAAGAAGAGAAATATTATGTTCAAAATGTTGCTCTCTACAATTAATGTGAAGGATATAACTATAATTTTTTTAATATTGCAAGCACCATAAAATACTAGTTTGCACATTATCATAATATTGTATATGAAAGCATATTATGCTTAATAATAATTAATTAAGTTATTAAAAAAATAATTTTTGCTTGCTAAATTGGTAATTATTATTTAACTATAGAATAGTAATAATAACATATATACTAAACATTAAAGTAAACAATCATGAACGCCGAAACTGAATTATATCAATTGTAATTGTACGTGAATTGGTGTAAAAAGAATTTAAATATTTAACACCTACTATGACTTTCATACGACAAACTTAAGGCATTTCAGAAATCCATAAGAATTATATTCAAAAACTATGCTAATTGTGATTGTTTGTTGCTAAAACTGGGATGGATTACAGTCCTCAGTTCTGACAACTTTCCACAAAAGCTACTAAATACTAAAAATGCGTTTCTTTTGCAAAAATCGTTATGCTCACAGGCTGAATAGATTATGAAGAGAGCCTTTTCCCCTGAACTTTAGCATAGGAAGGATTTTTACGTTACCTACTGAAATATTTCCTATTACTTTTGTTGAAGTGTAGGTATATGTATTATTATTAAAACTATATTTTTGTGCCTGTTAAATATTTCCAAAAAAGTTCTCCGAGAATGATAACACATGCAGAAGCTGTTGATAAAGTAAAGAGCAGTAGCGGTTCGTAAAGCATAGCAATAGATAAACATTTTGGTTCATTTTGCAATTCGTTTATATTCGAAATGCTTTTCACTTGTAAGTAGCTGTTTAAATTTTTGATTATTTTTCTGATTCTCGGATTGGGATTTTTGCGCCGTGAAGAGAAATAAAAGTTTCGTATTGCAGATTTTTGTTGAAATTTCTCAAAGAGAAATATCCATCGAGAGGGAATTCCAGACTCTTCAAGAGCAAATAATTTGGTTTTCAGTGTTTCAAATAAAAAATTTCGTTTAATTATCCAGGGAATTCTTGCCATAAACATTGTAAGTACACGGCCGTCGAATATGAGCTTTTCTGTTGAAAGGGAGATCAAATGTTTTAAAAAGTACGCATCACTTTCACTGCTGATAATGACAAAAGTCTTAGGAAAGGTGACATTCCCTTTGTCAGTATCAATTTGCAAATTATCTTTCAGAAAAATCGGGATTTTAAACAGCTGTGTGTGAATGAAGGCACACTGTTCTTTTAATTGTCGAAAATAAAGCGGATATTTTCCTAGTAGCATTTCTTCATTTAAAAATAAATCTTTAAGTGTAGATTCCGTATAGGGGACGTTATCTTTGATTTTAGTATGAAAAGATGACGTTGCAGTAAATATTCCGCTTTGAACTAATTCCTCAAGATCTTTCGGTACATCCGGCTCCTGAATTCTTGTTAGAAATGAAGCGAGGACACCTTTGAAAGCCCCGCTTAAAATCATCGACACCAAGCACCACGTGAGAATAATTTGCCGATGGCGCCATTTTTCCGACCGTTGAAACATTGGATTTCCTTGTTCTAGTAAAATTGATAGAACTGCCAAAAGGATTTTTCCTGATGAATGTCCCTTTTTCAATAATAATCGCATGGATAGAGCGACCACTACTGAAGAAATTAATAAAAGAATCCAAATAATTTTGTCAAATGGCTTCTGCAGAACGTTTCGTCGGGAAATCACTAATTCGGGGTCAGCCACCATGAAAAATCTGTAAGGTAGATACTTCCCCAAAGTGGGCACCCATTCGGATTTTTGAAATAGGTTTTTGTCTAAATGTGTCTGATAAATCCCGTAATTATATGCGTAATTATTTGTGACCAAATTCAATTCCCCCTTCTTTTTCTTCACCCCAATCGTGAAATTCAAATTGAGAGCCAATTCTCGATACGAACAAAGACAATCAAACGAGGGTAATTCAAAATCATAAACCCCACAATTGTTTAATATTTCAAAGTCGTTATCTAAAATCATCCTTGGCAAATGTTCTCCACCATGCAGACGAACATTTTTCCGAAATAGTTGGCTGATTATTGTTGATCGAGGTTTTGAAATTTCATTACTACTAAAAAGTGCGAATCTGTTATTTAATTCGCATTCGATACAAATCAAAAAATATGGAAATATCGCCCTATCTTTTAAGTTTTCAATTTCAATTATCATAAATTTACTTGTGACGGTATATTGTTGCAAATTATTATAAAATGGTGTTTTTAGGTCATTGTTGTTCAAGGTATTAACTCCTTTATCTTCAATGAAAACAATGTAGTCAGGATTTTCATTTTTCATCACGATTCTTGATAAATATTTATGGACATCTTGGTAATTCAAAGAATTCGATAGAATGAACAAACTTAATGTGCAAATTCCAAATCTATAGCCCAAGTACGTTGTTTTTGATTTTTGAACCAACTCGTTAAATGCTGTGATTCTCACAGGATTCGAAAATAAACTTAATGCAGATTTGACTTTATAGAAACTTTCGATTTCGATTTGTGAGGTCATTGGAAGAATAAAATGGACAGAGCAATGATGGAATAAATTATGTTCAAATGATTCGCTAATTACAATTACATTTAATATCGAAATCAGGACCGTTTTAAACAGGAGCGAAATCATCTTCTATTTTCTACACTTTTTCAAGTTCTATATGGCAATGAGATTTCATTTCAGTGCGAACATCCACAGTGTTTTGGTTTGAATAAAATTATAATATTTACTTACATGCACTTTGAGTAGACGTAAAAATATAAGCCGTAAATATAGGTTTTCCAGCAGGAGTAAACTTTCTGTCATTGTTAACAATCAAAGACAAACGTTACACAAAAGGAAAACCTTTTGTGTAACATTTGTTGCACTAAATAAATAGCTTAATCAGACGTACAGGCTTTTTAATGGAACAAATGTTAAACAAAAGGTCTAGATTTCCTTTTGACTGACAGGTGCGGTATTGTAATACGGGAATTTATAAAACTTTTTGGTGAAATGGATAATTTAACAATCCGACCACATTGGCTAGGGCTTGGCTCTAAGGTAAAGTCTATTTTTAGTATTATTGCAATAAAGGAAACTTTGACTGTATTACATTAATTTTTTACAATGTACGCGTGTCATAATTTTTGTTTTGTTACTTCTTACGCGGAGTGGACACAATTTTTCATATTGGTGTGTCTAAATTAAAAACTCAGAACTAAAACCTATTAGACTGGCTACAATAATATTAAAACTTCATAAATAGCATAGAGCAATTTAGTTTTCTCTTAAGGAGATACTTTAGTCATCATTAAACTCCAATTGTTGTGCTAATGAATTTCTGTATCTTCCTGCAGGTTTTCGAACTTTCTATTATTCTTTTTTTATTTATTGACTGCATCAAAATGAAGCTGCCTTAAGGTTGCCTCAATGATACGTAAAACACACATTTTCCAGCCACCGGGGGCTATATTTTTAAGCGTAGACCTTTCTGGTACCGAATCCATGTTCCCTTAAATGCATGTGCCTTCCCAAGAATCCCCTTAAACTTTAAAATTGTCGGCAACTGCCTTTTGACTTATAACAATTAATTTTGGACTAAAGGTGCCCTAGATAATATAAAACCCGATTTTTAAGAAAAGTTTACTAGCGTTTTGGTAAGAAATGTTATAATTGAAATATGCCAACAATCATAAATATTAAAGGCCAACAATACTAACGATAGGTAATAATAATTTTACGACATTAATAACTAAAGTGTAATTGTATTGAGAACTAAAATTTCTTTAATAAACGTTCGTCGAATACAGAAGAGATACGGAAATTGAAGAGGAGGAGCGTGAGTTTGCGGGAGGGGAGGGTGAACGGGAGAAATGAAGAATGAGGAGTAAAGTACGAAACACTGGCAACCTATATATTAATAAGCCTCTTATTATTAGAAGTGTTGATATTTAAAATGACAAATGAAATTTTAAAACTGCCATTGTGTAATATTTAATTAAGTTTTGTCTTTAAAAGAAAAAACATCCTAAGACAATGCATTTTCGGCCATTTCAGTTTTACATTATTTGTACTATTTTCAGAAAGAAATGTGAGGAACTGCATTAAAATTTTAGAAATCCGGGCATTATCGTTGTTTCGAGATACCTAGCTGCATATGCAGTAAACTTTTATTACTCGCATATCTGGTTTGCATTTTGTATATAATATAATGTGTTGAATTTTTATTTTTGTTCACTCGTTGTCGTTGGCAGAAACACAAAAATAATAAGGGAATTTTTTGGTGTTTACGACAGCTGGTATTATTTAGATTAAGATATTCAAAATGGGGGTTTATTGCCAAATTTAATGTTAAGATTAATTTTACTTGTCATTTAATATAATCAATTCTCATTGTGGTCATATTATTATAGAACAGATTGAACTGAATTATGTTTCCTTACTCCTTATTTTTAATTTCTCTCCCTCATGCTCCTCTATGAACCCGTTTTGGTGAGAGCATCATAATTTTAAACATAGATTATAATTTATTTGGTCGACAAAGTTATGTAAGAAGAAGTAACCAAACTATAATGGATATCTATCGTAAAATCCTGGTCATTATTGAGTTGACGTTTCATTGGTGGCAATACACGCAATATACCCTTTCGTGGATAAAACACCACGACATTTTAAATGCACTTGGTATCGCAGCACCCAGCTAGGTAGCCAGCATTTTTCAGGTTCACCTCCCAAAACCGATTGGAATGACTTAATCAAAGATCCCATCTTTTCCTCCGACAAAATATCTGTCAATTAAAATTAGCAATGTATACGCATGAATAATAAATGTGTCAAAAGTGTGATTAATAAATTGACAATCGAAAAAGTTCAATTTGCTTACTAATTGGATCACTGTGGGTTAGCAACTGCACGTTTTGCTGTTTACAAAATTCGGAGAGTTCCGGTGGGACGACACAACAAGAAGCGAGATTGATTTGAACTATATTAGGCTTGATATTGGCCCACTCATATAATTTGATGAACAACTGGGTGTCCACATCACAGAGTCCAATCATTTTTACTTTTCCAGTTGAAACCATTTCCTCAAGAATGCACCACACAGTTTTTAACATTTCAAGAGACAGCGGCTCCGCTTCTTTTAAACCGGAAATCGCAACGACGAGTGTGTCCAAGTGTTGCACAGAAGTACTTTTCAATCCTAGTTGACAAATAATATTAATAATTGTATTTAATATTAACATCAACATCAACAATAATAATTAAAAACATTACATCAAAAATGGTAAACATTCAATATGGATATTGCCCTAAATGGTGCATTATGTAACATTAAATTAAGATCCATTGAAATAGTTAATAATATAATTGGCAAAGTCAATTAAAATAAGCACCTCGATAAAGAGCTCCCAGAATATCATCTCTCTTCAGTGAATACAAAAATATTTTTGCTGTCACTTTCAAATCAAGACGATCCACGGCTTCCTCATTCCTTTCATCAGGTTCTAAAATAAACTACAAAATAGACACCATTATTAGTTTTTGAGTCCCAACATTATTTTCGATTTTCACTACTAATGACTAGCTGTGGCCTCCAATCTTTTACGAAATATATTTTACAAACTGGAAGAGAGTAAACATAAAGTAATACTTCATATGCATTTCCGTTTTCCCAGGTGTGGTCTTTCACTTCTTTATGCTGTTCAATGCATGATTTTAGGCTCTGGTACAACTGAAAATAAATAAATTATTAAAATCAAAATTAGAACGGATGGTTTACAATGGATAGATGAATGGACATTTAAAAACGCACCTCCTCTTCTGCTGTTTCATTTCCTTTCTTCCAAGTTATACCTTTGCTGAGTATATTTCCTGAAGAAATGATTACTTCTCGATTGGACATCCCTTCCTGCCTTCTGAAAAAAATCAAAAAATGTTTTTTGTAATTAATAATCATACTTTATTTTAACTCCTAATTTTATTTTTTGAAGTAAATTTTTATTTATTTTTAAATATATTTAGGAATTATGGCAAAAAATCTATGATTAAAGTCGTTTTTACGAGGAAGACTGGAGGGGCTTAATACATAGCCAAATAACAGCTGTCTTTATGAGCTATATAGGCTAGGGCGCATCCACACAAAACAGGAGAAATAAAATTTTCCCAGTGGGCATATATAAAGGACACGCCCAAAAAAATCGATTCTAAAATTATTTGAAAGAAAGGGCACAATCAAAAAATTACACAAACTTTAAACTGGCTATTAGTTTAGTAACTACTTTCCTGGTCCACTGAATTACATTATCTCAAGTTTCAAGTTCAATCAAAGTAGCTCTTGCTCACAAAAAGAAACACTTCGATTTTGCAAGCCCCTGGCCTGTTTAAAGCACTAAACGAAGGAAAATTAAAATTCTAACCTGAGCACACGATTAGCGATTAGCAGTGATGACTTGGAATTTCTTTCAATTTCGTCAGAAAGTGGAATGTGGCAATGGAAACGATGACCTTGACTTCTGCTGACGGTGACTACACTTGGACAAAATTATTTAGAGCAGAAAGGTTTGATTTTCCCGGTAAACATCAGTAGCTCTTGGTAGTTGTTATAAATATGAGACATCTGGAGCAATGCAGCTATTTTAACTTTACATCGAATTCAAAATTAATTTTTGAACTGGAATTATGAAATGGCAAATATCTCGCTGTAATTGAATAGATAGAGGGAGAAACACAAAATTAAATGTGGTCGGTTTACTTTAAATCGTAATGCAAAAATTTTTTTCTGAAAGATTATTATTTTCTCTGATATGCGGTAACAATATTGTAAGAAATGTATAATATGTAATGCCAATTTAATTTTAGACTTTTTTAGTAATACATAGCTTTATTCACAATCTTCACACCAAAGAATAGGACACAAAAAGGTTATAAGATAATATCCAACCAATTGACAGATTAGATATCGATATACAATAAAGATATTATTGTAATAGTTCGAATCCAAAACATTTCACAGGGAATCGGAAGAATTGTACAAGAGACCATTGAGACCAATACATAATTTAATGTCGATCTTAATAATAATATACATATCATTCAAAACAATAATTCAAAAATTGAAAGAAAAGAACACAAATTACAGTCAATAAAAAAAGCTAACACATAACGATCACAAAAATTGACCGCTTATCTAGCTAGGTAAATAACAAGTAATTTCTTGAAGAAAGCTTTTTTAAATGTATAATTAGAAAACTTAAACTGTATTTGATATTCCTGCGCAGAATTTATTGATAAATGACGCGGTAGAAAGGATGAGTCTAATCGTTAGCTTCTTTAGATTTATCTGCTCGTTGCTTTGCCATATTCTGGTAGAGTTGGTTGAAGGTTCCTTCTTCGATAGCATCAGCAGTATTTCCGTCGTCATCAGAACTGCTGTCGTCTTCGCCGTCATCATCAAGGCGTAGCGAGAGTCCAGCACCGCCTCCGTCACTTGAGCCTTTAATGGAGAAACAAGATGAGTCGCCAGTTGACTTGCTAGCAACGACCTTCTTCTTGACCTTTTCACCTTTTTTCTTCTCCCGCTCTTGCACTAATGCTTCATACATCGGTTTATACTCGGATTCATAATTTGCAACAGCTTTGTCAACAGCCGCGAAAAAATCTTCCATTCCATAGCCGTCGTAAGCGGAGACGACAGTGTGTTCAATATGTTTGTAGAAATCATCCAAGACCAGAGCGAGAGATGATGCGAGTGTTGAGGAATAATCAGGTTGACTGGCCAAAGCAGCTTCAAATGCGTCGTTATCCTGAATCCACTCTTTAGCGTAGGCGGGATCGATTTGGTCACATTTATTCAGAGTGATAACAAGTGGGAGCTTCGTTTTGTAAAGAATGGAACAGGCATATGACATGTTGGATATAAAAGTAATCGGTTTTACATTGGTTACCAAGTCAGTGACAAAGATCATTACTGTAGGGAATAATGCGGCGAGACACTCAGTAATTATATTGCCAGACGCACTCCACATAAAAACTTCGATCTGTCCAGGAGTGTCGATTAAAATATATTTATGAGATTTGCTGCGTTTCTTCAGAATTTCCAGCACTTGATCGAATTTTGTAGCGAAGAGATTTAGAGATGTGACGATTGCTCCATTTGGACCCAAATTGTACTGTTTCATTACTTTCTTATAATCAACTGTGTCTCGGATGTCTATGTTCACAGGAAAAGGAGGCTCGCGACAGGCTGGATCCAAGTTCACGGTATACGGAGCGGATTTTCTTGCCATTAAGTGCGATGTCAGTCGTTGAGTCAGCGTGGTTTTCCCAGAGCCTGCCATTCCTACAAGGATGATGACGATTGGCAGGTTATGCGTCCCTTCTGCTCCAGATACATCTGAAGCTTCAACTGAATTGTCGAGTGCATTTTTATTTTCCGCGATCTTCACATCGCCAAGAGACAACTTCTCTTCGGGAATATTCATTTCGGGAAAAAATATGGAGCCCGATTCCTGAATTCGGGGACTTCTGTCTGTCAGCTGGGTCTGATTGTATTGTCAGTCCGAGAGACGGATTTTTGATTCTGTCTCTATCCAGCCAGTAGCACCCCCTTTTCGCTTTGGAATCTGCGGCACCCAAAAAATAAAATAACACCATTAAATATTATTATTGTTATTTACAGTTAACAGTCGAACGGAGACGATATAAATTAAGCATCTAAAAACCTAATATATTAATAATAAATGGAGAATAAACAATAATAAATAATATTTCTATTTGTTTTTACCTGTCACCTGTTCACTGTTACTGCCACCCTGTGATGTGGCCGGATCTTTTCAATTCCAAGTCGGGTGATCACGTCGCGTCCCGAGAAGAGCAATTTCAAAATTATCAAAAAATATCTTGCTGAATAAAAAATAGTTGACAATTATTTTATCATTTGAAATTGAAATTATTCAAAATACAAAACTCCCAAAACTGATGATGTGATTATCTGAACGTCAGAACCACAAGTGAGGACAACATGAGAAATATTTGATTTTCCCGGTATATACTTCTCATTTCTTGGAAGGAAACTGCATTCGTGTTTCCATTAAATGGGATTGAGAGAATTGAGACTCGACGAGTAACGAAAAAATGAAAAACCGAATCTAAAAATAATTATTTATGAAGTAATAAAATAAAATAGGGCTTGTAATTAAAAAAAGACTGCGATATTTTAAATATGCTTAGATGCTCCATTTTTGGAATGAAAATGCTAATAGCTTGACATCAGTTTTATACTTCTAAGAGAATTTTTATCTGGCCGATGGATGCCCTTCTATGTATCGTTCAGTTCATTAAAACCGAAATTCGAAACCTGACAGCTAATAAAAACCAATGGATTGTGTTTCGACATTATATTTTGTATATATTTTGCAACTTACATCCAAGGATTATAGAGGTAGAAGGTACGGTCAATAAGGCGGATTGCCGTCACTGGGAACGTGACGTCACTAAAAGTCAGTTTCAATTTTTACTAAGGGAAGGGGCAATAATTTAATGCCCTTTAAAACCATGCACACATTTGTGCGTATAACTTTGGAATGGCTGAACCTACATTGATGGGACAACAGT
>JAAAYG020053469.1:0-17523 GCA_009936455.2 Tomocerus minor
CCATTGCATAGTTTGGCTTCGAACTAGTAATCTTAAGAAAATGTTATGATTATAGTGAATACAACCTTTTCTCACATGTGCATGTAATTCATGAAATATGAGCAGTCCTTACAAAATCAAGCTCGTGTAACGTATATGAAGCAGTTTTAAAAAAGGCAATGAAAGAAAACAATCAGTATTTTGTGATAAGTGAAATTATACATACAAATTAAATAACTGAAAACATGAAACTGGAGACGGTTGCATAAACGAGCTATTTTTTTTCGTTTTTTCATGGATTCATTCATATTTTCATGGGAAAGAAAAGAATTTTCAACTACAAGATTCCATTAGTTGTTCTTTATTCAGTTGCAGGACATGGATGAATATGTTTATATTTATTGAATTCGTAAATCTACAGAGTATAAAGCCAATAAAAGCTTTGGTATTAAAATTCTTTCATCTTTCACTACTACAAATGGATTTACAGAAATTTGATTATCCATTCGATCGAATACTTATAGTTATATCACAATTTATATTTTGGCAACAATGTATATGCAATATTGAGTTCAACATTTCTTTCATGTGAAAAGAATGTTAACAAAGAGTAAAAGTTGTGAATTTGTTAAAAACAGCGTACGATATAGATATTACATTATGATTGGGTTATATCAAACAGCGATAGCGTATTCATTTAGTGGGGACGTACAGTCTTTAGGTACATCTTTTCCCTTACCAATACGATTATCTTCATCAGCAAACCCAATGGGTGGGTCTAGCCGAGTGTGCTTTAAAGGAAATCCAAAATGATGAACTCCAAGGATTCTGTACATTTCAAATATACGGTCGTAATTATTAGAGAACAGAATCAAGCAGGAATTATTGGCATAATAATTTCGTAGCTACACTATTATTACGTCTGTGGGCAATTATTTCGGTGATTCATTACATTTATAACGTTAGCATCGAATTTTCTAATATGCATATCTACGACTTCCAATTACAGCTTTTTATTCAAATAACGTACTTGTTATTCTTAGTTTTGCGTGCCAAATATTTTTCGTCTTGAATTCTAGGGAAGTCCTCCGAGGTAGAAATGGTCTTTGGGCCAGCTGGTTTTCCAACAGGATGAACATGGTACTCATCTGTACGTATTTGGAGGATAAAATAAGACATTAGCTGTTCTATTTGTATTACAAGAAGTTGTTTAGGAATGGTCTAATGGTGCGCTTGTGGAGGTACTCTGTCGCCCAAGACTCTGTGCAAATCGAGCTCCTTACTTTGTAAAGGTCTTAGTTTTTCATGGAACTTAAGCATATGGTTAGAAGGTGGCACAAATTCATAGCGATTCCCAAACCGAGTGTGAGAATCATATTCTGGAAACTTGTGCTGAGATCGGCTTGACGGTATATCGTTACCTAAATGAGAAAATAGCATTTGTTTGTCTGGCACCACAAAACTACTCCAAATCTTCCGAATGCTTATCTCAAATTACTTATTTATTAATAAATATCCTCTCTTACGTATCACAAATCTATTGTTGCTGGGAATTTCTTTTTCCGTGCAGTCTGAATCTGAACCAAAACTGTCGTATTCTTCACTCTCCTCTTGTTTATGGATGTGGCGTGCCGAGTGTTTAAGCTTGTTTGTTCCGCACATACTTTGATCCGTTCCTAACTGAATAAGTAAAATAAAATCAGGACATGAACGAAACTTCCAAACTGTTCTAAACACACAATCATGGATTTGCAAATTATAATTAGGGAACATGCTACTACTGTTTAAGCAAAGGATTTTAATTCAATGTAATTTATTACCGGTACCGGTACAGGATTTCTATGAGCGGCTGACGATCTCCTTCGATCCAGCGTAGGTATGGAGGTATTGCACCGAGAATCACGCGCCGGCTCATTTATCTCAAATGTAGCATACGGATAAATGTCCTCAGCATATTCTGTTCAAGCCCAAGATTATATAAGTATAATTTGAAGAAATGGTACAGTTCTATATAGATTAAAATCACAAGGGTAATTAATTTTACGAGGAATCGGCTCCAAATCAGTCATGTCGACACTTTTGATGGGTGTGGACTTCTTAACGGTCATATAAATCTGCTGGGAATTCCTCTGGCTCTGTTGTTTAAAATATGTGGAGGAGGAGGGCGTTCCTACAGAGAGATGTTCATTTGATCGACCATCTCCATGAGTTTCTGTAAAGCACAAAAAAATAGACATAATAATAATCTAAGCAATTCCTCCAAAGTCCAGTCAACGGAATGCAAACCATGATAATATAATATCAGTTACAAGACAAAAATATTATTGCTACTATACTTTTTCTGAAGCAGAGACACACGCCGCCAGCCGCTACTATTAATACTAGAGACGAGAGTAAAATGGGCACCATCAATTTGATGTCCAAATAAAAGGGTATCGACATGGACTCGTTCATAATATTTGTAGAGGTTTCAGCACCGAGGCCTGGATACAAGGAGAAACAAAATATTACTAAAACACAAACGTGCGTGGACATCTCGCACAGAGAAAATAGAAAGCAGTTTGACTTTAACTTTCACTTTAACATATCCGTTTCCTATCTTTCTTTAGCTACTTCGTAAAAATTGCTTCGCCTCACACATACATAGAAGAATGCTGCAGAGAGTAGAGTTTCATGGTGGTGGTGAAAGTATAGTACATAAATACAGTATTACATATCATGACATTACACTTCAATATCACAAAACAGTAAGATTGTCGACATATAAGCCATTTCGTAGTTTGAGCAGCAATATAAAATTTTATGAGAAATTGTAGTGTGTCGTATAGTTACACCGCACTAGGGAAAAACTTCAATAAATCAAACAAAATTCATTTCCTTCCTTCCTACACCCTACACTTTCCCTATCTCTGTGCGTAAGGAATGAAATACGGAGTCCGTACACACTTTTACTACAGAGCCCCACACTCTGCACAGTGTTAACGTAATAAAGCTGACGAAAAAAGAAATTACGCACTGGAGGAGGACGGAGTGTTGATAGTGACTTCTGCATAGTTTGAGCCGGCACTGTTTGTCGCAATCACTTTCACTAGGTAGCTAGTCCCCGGTCTTAATCCCACCATGTCCACGTAGCGGCTTTCTGCTTTTAAGTCACCGACAACTGAAATTACACAGTTACAGGTAACAAAAAGTTTAATACATACTTATCGTTTAATCTCAAGTTATCACAATCAAGTTAACCCCTCAATCTACTAAAACACTTAGAACTCTGTCTATTATTTTGAATGAAATAAGGAAATTGTTTATTTTTTTGTAACAAGAGTAAATACTATTAGAACATAAATAACTGTCTGCAGTAGTAGATTAATAAGCTGTAAGGAAAGGGAGAGGAAGAAAGTGAGTAAACTTTTAAAAGTTACCCGTTTGCCAGCGAGAATCATCTCTTGCTTTGTAAAGGACTCTGTAGTGGATAATAGGGCATCCATTGGAAGTCCTAAAAGAAAATCCCAATTCGAAAATTATTTCTCTTAGTTATTTCATAAGTGGCTAACGATAAGTATTAAAGTTTAATCGTAAACTTTTTATGATTCCATTTGGAAAGAGAATTATTTTGAAGTTCAACATCTAAAACAACGTAAATAGCAAGTAAGTAGAAAGAAGTATATAGGGCTACACAATATAAGTAACATGCTTAGGGTATATACGTACCAAATATCCCTGAGTAAAACTTTCGCCCAAGTTTCATTTGTATGTTGCACCATGAACTGAGGCACGGCAAGTGTCAAAGAAGGCACGGAGCCCAAAGTGCTCGCGTTTACCATTTCACTGGCTCTGCCCATACCAGCTCGGTTGTAGGCGGTGAGGTACAACTACACACACAAGAGGAATTGCCAGTTTAGTCGAACACTTAATAGGTGCAAAAGAACTCTGTTCCAATTTTACAAAATAATTCGCATTCAGAGAAGAAGGGGGACCCGGACCGAAGGAAGCTAATGCCTCATCATCATGCTTAGACATTTATTTTCTGACAACTAAAAGCATTCATGTGACGGTGTGAGCATTGACGTGGTCGTATTCATGAAAGTAAACAGAAGAATTCTGGCTCATCACCAGTTCTGCTCGGCTTCCCTTAATTCAAATAATTACTCTTAATTTAATGTTGTTAGCAGAGCAATTTAATTACTTGGTGACGGGTGCCGCATTCCAAACCCTGGAGTTCGTAGGAAGACAAATGTCGCTGCAGTCTTCGCTCTTTCCATTCCTCAGAGGCTTTCAGATGAAGAATGTATCCCTTGACAGGCGCTCCACCAGTGTCTGACAATTTCCACTGCATAGAAATTGCACTGTGGGTGCTTCCGGTTGCAGATAGCAGAGGACTCAAAGGGGGAACTGCCATATAAATAGTAATAATGGTGGTTATCATCACTCTTCCTCTCTTAATCTCCTTGCATACTAAATTAGTACGACCTCTCCTTCTTTCTCTCCACTACTTTCCATCTCCCGCAATTCTTTGCAATCCTCGCTCAAGATAAATAAAACTCCTTTTCTTAAGAGTGCTTTATTAACAGACAAAATTACTATACCTTGAACAACTAATCGGTGAGTAATAAAATCCGTTGTGTGGCTATTCTTTGAGCTGACGTTACACGTATAGTTACCACTGTCTTCTCTGCGTGTGCTTCGAATTAGTAATGCCCCGTCATGAACACCAGTAAACCTAAATTAATTACTTATTAAAGTTCATTCTCACTATTTGCATATAGATAATAACGGTCTATTTTAGCAACGTTCATTTTCATTGATTCAAATTCAAAGTGTAATTTATTTCAAACGTGGAAATTTTCAGAATCATTACAAGCTTTTCGGAAAATTCTTCAAGTTATAACATTTTTTCAATGAAAAATGTATTTAGAGTTTAGGAGGGAAACATGAGACTGAATGTGATCCAATTCAACTCATTCTATATATACAGCAGTATAGTGTATGAGTCTGCGACCAGAACACGATGTCAGTCGTTATGGAACAGGGAAAGCAAAGTAATAAATAGAAAATCACCTCTCAGCGTCTCTGACCACTTCAGAGTAACGTGTCCATTGAATAGTAACAGGATTTCCTACAGTTTCACAGGAAAATCTCACATCCTTTTTCGAGACTACATGGTGCTCTATTCCAAACGATATCACAGCTACGCCAACTACATAGAGGAACAAATTCACAAACCACATATATACATAGTTTCTGTTGTCATTCGTTTTATAGGTCAGGATAACAAGTGTGAACAACAATTGCTGGTGATTTCTGTGACAGTTTTTTCAATTCTGTACATTCCGTTTAAATTGGAACGAAATGAAACGCTCGCAATTCACCACAGAGAATGTCATTGAATTGATGTTGACTGTATATACATATATACGCGACAAGTATTTACTGTTCTATGCCAAAAATACAACTTTGTCTTTGTCTTACATAATATATCTTCAATATAATGACGTTAAGAATTTAAGTGTGTGGTACAAACCTACATAGGAGAATAAGTACGTAAAAGTATAAACGTATCTTGGGTGGTATAGGTAAAGTAGGCACTATTACTATAGATTCTCATAATATTTACCCATAGGTACAATTGTAAACATAGTTGCAAAAATAGAGATTAGACTGCTTTCAAAACTTACCATGTTTTGACTGAGTTCTAAAAGTGGCAATGTTATTTCCTTCTCCAACTCGTGTGGATGCCGACACTCGAAACTCGTACTTGTTATCCACTTTCAGTCCATCAAACTATAATAGATTTGAATAAAATAAGCGTGGGTTGTATTTAGGTAGGTACTGAAAAAGCAAACTGAGATTTTAAATGGTAATATTGTGAAATATTTCGCAAAAGGGTTTTTACTTCAAGACGCGTCATGTCAGGCGAGACAGTTTTCCTCCTGATGCCCTCATCCCTATCTCTTCCAGACTTGGCAGAGGAATCCCCTGGTACAATGTAGACAGTATATTTAGTGAGAATGCCATTAGGTTCAGACGGTGGTAGCCAACTGACAATGGTTGACGAGGACGAGCTGACAATTGCTTTTATCGCCGTAGGACTTCCAGGCACTGTTAATTCCAATTGTAAAGTACATATGGTTAGAATTGTTCTATATAATCTTGCTTGGACTATAGAAAGTCAGGCTCCTTAATTACAAACTAATTATGCATGAATGCAAAACGGGCTTACGGTCCTCTTTGGTGTGGCAATAAATTGGAAGACTAAGTGGACCATCTCCAGCACTTGTGTACGCTTGTACTTGAACACTGTAGTTTGTGAATTTGGCGAGGCTGCTGACATAGACGTCGGGGGTGGAAGTAGTGCGAACAATTGCAGGCTCGTCGAAATCTAAATATGCACACACACACACAATGAATATTTCATAGAGCGCGTTATAATAAATCTATTATATTATTCTCACTCCAGTAGACTTGATTGAAGTTGACGAAGATTTTATAGCAGAGAAACTATTACTTACTCATGGAGCTCTGGGATAATAATATAAGCTAATATAATGAAATGAAAGTTGGGAAGTGAAGCGTAACTTGGTTGACGGAATGAGTGAGGAAGGGTTATTTCTATTGTGGTTTAATGCAGAGTGTAAAGTATTAAGTGTAACAGTCTGCCTACCCATTTGGTCAAAGTCAGCTCTTTCCAAGAAAACTTTATAGCCTTTGACAAGGCCCCGCGCCTGGTCCGCTGACAAGGCACTCCAACTCAGTCGAAGGTTTTGAGACGTGAGAGGAGAGCATTGTGCCCCTTCCGGTGCTGATATTGGAACTGTCAAGTCATGTCATGTCATTTTAAATTACAATCCCCTCGCAGAAGAAACTTCTATTATACTCTACTTAGGCTCTCAATAAAATAATTTCAACTTTATTTACAAGATATTGGAAAAAGTTTCTTCCTTTTTTCACTCACCGTCTTCAAGAGTGGTGGCGACCATTGGTTCTGAGAGAGGACCAGCCCCCATTCCATTGTAGGCTTGAACGACTACTTCGTAGGCGGTGAAAGGAGTCAGATTTCTCAAAAGATATTCTTGCATTGAATCCTTCCCTTCAACAGTGCTGAATTGGTATTGCTCTCCCTCCCTATTCATCCACACATTTCCATGCAAAAACATATTGGAAGTAGCTACTAATATTTCACTCTCCTCTCGAAATCTCTTATCCTCCCTCCCACTCTAACATCTTTCTCAGTAGAAGCTGAGAAAGGAAAATTTTATTTATTCTTCTCACCTGTATCTTTTATAGCCGACATAATAACCTAACAGTTGTCCATGCCATGATGCTTTCTCCGGATGCTCCCATGTGGCTTGAATGTCTGCAGAACTGACGGGAGCCACTCGGACGTTCCTAGGCCTTCCTTCTGGAGCTTCTCCATCCGTTTTCACTTCCAGACGCTATAAATAGTTTATACATAGTACATTACTTTCATAGTCATGAGCTCTCAGACAAAAATGGAATTCAAGCAAGCAAAGTTGATCCAATTATAAAGATCTACATCACTTGCATAAAATAAAGACTATACTTCTATAAATAAGAACTATAGATAGTTAAGTATATATATGCATATTGCACTGATTTATAACGACTTTGTCTAAAGAACACATCTGTAAACATGCACACCTACACACAGGGCACTACTCTAACAATTTCTGCAAAAAGTTAAAAGCATTCGTGCAAATTTTTCACTTTCTCGTGCATTCACGTACGCGGACTGCACTGCACTGAACTACATTAGTATTACTACCTAAAACAAACAATGCAGACGTGAGAGGAATGCCAAAAATTTAAATTGCTTCAAAGAATGCTTTTAGTTTTTGTTTGTAGAATAGAAAAGAGTCTTAAAACATCTACCTCACTCCTTTCACTCTGACCAACTTGATTTTCAGCGACGACGAAGAAATGGTACGTTGTAGCCGGTCGTAGATTTCCTATTGTTTCCGTGAAAACATGCCCAGGTACGTTCATCTCAAGGGAATCGATCATTCCATTATCTGAAAATCAAAAAGTACCTACTGCTTAATTTTCCTTACATTTGTGCGATCTCCAAGAACAACTCCTACGATTTGCGTTGGAATTACTTTGAAGAAAACTTATTCATCCAGAGGGAACTACTCTTAACACAGATTTGTGCTCCAATTTTTTTCTTCATATCTTCAAAACTTTTACGCAGGCTTATCATTTACTCTTAAGATGGACAATCCGTTCTGATGGGAGTTTTCCCTCTGTAGGAGTAAGTTCTCTTAGGAGTCATTCCCTTGTAAGAGGGTTTCCATTTAATCCAATTGCTACACATTTTATATAACAGCTTTACTCCCACATAGCCTGAGAATTCCCTGTCTTTTTTTGGGAAACAAATTACATGCTACATAATTTATATGTAAGCATAGCAGTAACATTTTTGAATTAATGAAAGCTCTCATTTGTGTTTTTGTTGCGTAGCATGGTAAAAGCTTAGGAAAGAGCATTGAGAGAGAAATGAATAAAGTTTATCTTCAGATATTTTGGGATGTTGATAGTAAAAAGATAATATAATGAGTTTCCCATTGAAGCTGCAGAGTATTTAGAAGGGATAATTGTTAAGGATTGAGTCGTAGTAAAGCCACCCTTAAAATACAATCAGGAAGATTTACAATATGTCACTCACTTGTCTCTTCTTTGTACTGAATGGTAAACTTAATGATGGGACTATTTCCGTCCTGAGTGAGGATCCAACCCAAACGAAGAAAACGACTTCCTTTTGAAATAACATGAAGGTTCCTTGGAGTGTCTGGTGGCTCTATAAATTTCAGTTTTCATTTTGGTTTCAATTCAGCGAAGAAAGATGAAAATCCATGAAATGAATAGATGAGAGGGACAGGAAAGGAATGAATGAAAATGGGAAAGGATGGAAGAATAACAACGTATCTGCTTGCACTAATTGCTATGCACAGGAGATTGAAAAGCAATGGAGATGCAAAGAGGGGCATGGAGATGTGGGTAATGAATTATCCTGCCAGAGACTTTCTAGGACTTCGCCGAAGAGCCAAGATGGGAGTTTGTTCAAGATTGGATAATGAAAGGGAAAAGGGGTAATAAGTAAGAGAGTTAACTTACCCTGAACGTAAAGCCACAAGGACGCCTGGCTTCTTCCATGTCGGTTCGCTCCGGAGCAAACATACCTGGCTGTGTCCTCTCTCCCAACATTATTTACTGTCAGTTCCGAGAAAATTCCCAAAGTGTTGTTCATGCTCCGAATTTGATACCTAAAGAGTCAAGGAAGTCGAGACTCACTTTATTCACTTTATACAGATGCTCAAATGGATAGCCGCCCTCAAATAGCCTCGCACATAGAAGACGGATGATGAAAGAGTATCTTATTACGCATATGTGACTCTCTAAAGGTTGGATATGTAGCTATTAGGTGAGGATCTACTTACGAATGTATAGCTATTACCTAAAGCTCAGCTAGCTTTACACATTACTTTAGTTCACTTTACATAGTCATAAATTTCCTCGCTCCCTTTCTGCCATTTCAACTTAAGAAACATTGAAACAGGGCTAAACGCATTCAAAGCTTATAATCCCTTTCTAATTCGCTTCCCTTCCCTCTAATTTTCACAGTGTAAATTAAGATATCGAGAAGAGGCACGGAAAGTTATAGCTTCCCGATTATTACTACTACAGTGAAAAAATATGGCCGAATTTTAGGGATTACTCTCTACAGAACTTTCTCCGAAAAACATAACATTTGCATAGAAGTTGTTGGGAGAAGGAATATCTTTGGTTATAATTTTATCACACTGGTATCTTCGAGTACTTAGATAGGTAACACTCTCCCACACTACATCCTTTAAGTATCTGACGCTTTTCTGTAGTCTTACAACCATTACCTACATTTTCATTACAGCATTTCTCAATTTAACTTTATTTTTACGAGCCTGTGGTAGAAAACTCGTAAAATTTCTAAGGAAATGAGCTGTTAATACTGCACAGAGAGAATCTACTGGTACAAAAAGAAAAGCCAACCTGAATTCAACATCGGGATTAATATCTGTAAGACCACGTCTCCACACTATATCCGTTATCGGAGCATCGCCAGACATCTCGCATCGCAACAAAGCAATCCCACCGACTTTGGCAGTTACATTTTGCAAAGGTTCTTTCACTCTCACAGGAACTGAAATATAATACACCAACAGATAATTTCATGCAAATACAATTCACAGTTTTTATAAGACAACCAATGATCATTCTCTTCAGATCTGGCACCGCTTTCTGCCTCACATAAAATCACAGCTCTATCTCCTATCTCATACTCATAACCCAAATACATGTATATTTCAACTTACAAACTCTATTACTGACTTTCACCACTTCTATTATCGGGATCTCTGCTGCTATTCCTCTGCCCCCATTAACAACCTCTCTCTATCTATAGACTTTCTCACTACACAAAGTAAGTTTATTTGCATTTATACTATGTCCTATTCTCTCAAGGGACTGACAGTTTTTTTTCATCCTCTTTTTTTCTATGCGTAAAATTATTTTATTCTGTGATTTCCTGGCGAAAATATGGCCTTAAGGAAATTCAAAATAGCAACTAAGCGATGATCTTAATATTAGTATACTACTTATCATCACAAACCAACTCGATTTTCATTAAGTTTTTTAAAGCTAAACATCACTGATTTTGCAAACAGAATATCTGCAAATTCGTGCACATTAATAAAATAATGATGTTGAATAATTCTACATGGCACAATTTTATAGAAATAGAACATAAATTGCAAATCTTTTATACTACTGACAACACAAGAGAAATCATTTAAATATATTTTGAATCTTACATACAACTATTACAAGCCAGAGCAGAGATATGAATTGTGCATATACTATTTTATTAGCGTACTTACGTCTTTCTATTGACAGGCATGAAATTTTTTATTACCCATTGCTCTACAATCGAAAATTAGTGATTTTGACCTGGCTTTAGATTATTAGTCATTAGACGAACAATGCGGGGTGCATAAAAATGAAGATGAAATGAGGAAGATGAGAATGGTTGTTGATATGAACATTAGAATACATAAAGGGAGTCACGTAGGTACTTGGGAAACATATTGAATAATAGTTAGTGCGTTATAGTGGTGACATCATATTAAAAGTGAATGTTTTGTGAGGATGTTCAGGTATGTGGATGGGAGTAGGGGAGTGGGGAAGGAGTGAGTTGAGAGTAGTAGGTGAGGTATTTGTTTACAAAGTGAGGTGAATTAAGTAACATGATCACAATTTGAATGCAGGAAGGTAGAGCTAATGTCAGCAGGTCAATTACCATTAACAATGATGCGAATAACTTTGCTGAGACCGGAGCCAATGCCATTGGAGGCTTCGCAGAGATAAAATCCTTGATGAAGTTTCCTCAAGCTGCGAATGAAGAGAGTGCCATTGGCATACGAAAGCGTCTCTTCGGCTCCAGGCTGTCCATTGTTCGACGACTGCATAGAAATGTCTCTATAGTTTTCCGGACGATTCCCTGCATGCAGATGCATAAAGTAATATAATAGGATATTATCAAGAAATGAGATAATGCATACATAATGCATATACACATAGCATTAGAGTCCATCTACCTATCTACTCCCTCCCATTACATGATATCTGTGAATCATATTATATAAAATATCCCATTATCTTATGTATATAGAAAGTATGCTTGGAATGGCACATTATCTCTTTCCCAGTATCTCTGTACTCGGAGTAAGTAGAGGAAAGCCAAGAGTAAGTAGTAGTAGTGAGTGCAGAGAAGAGGGAGACTTACCACAAGGTACTACTACTCCCTACGTACATGCTATACGTACAGACTACAGACAGAGGTCGAATGAATCTAACTTGCGTTCAGGTTACAGGGAGAAAGGATGGAGATTCTTAGGAAATCTAGTCTAGCATGAAATAGAAAAGTCGTCGAAGTCGAAATGACATAGGGAAACTAGTGAAGGTGAAAAGCTTTGAGAGTGAGTAAGAGCTGAAGAGCCCACCCAAAAACATTCTAAACTCATTTCCCATCAAAACAAAAATAGATCTAATCCGATTACGAGAAATGAATTATTTATGAGCAGACTTCTCTCTTGTTCCAACCTCTGTTCAGACTCTCTCCATTCTGCATCTATTCTTGCCCCCTTCTCTTCCTTCTTCGTCCGTGTGGTTACTGGCTAACTTAACTAAGCCACTTCGGGAAACGGGCTCTGTTATACCTCCACTACACACTACACTACTACTACTACTTCCTTTTGCAAATTGTAGCCTTTACATATTAAATATACACAGTTCATACACTATGCATGGAGAGAGTACTCACCTTCTAGCTACGTGATTTAAAATTACCTTCCTTTCTCTTCTCCTTTGAACCTTTTTGAATTTCTCCTATTCAATTGAATTCCAGCCAGTATACTAATACTACTGCATTCCTGGATAACAGAGAGCTAAAATGGTTATGTAATACAAAACAAGTAATTCTTTTTCCAGGATCTGCTAAACCTTTTAGTTTCAATGGAATACACATGACTCTGAATTTGACTTTTCCTAGAAATTATTAAATTCCGTATTCACATTTAAACATGAAAACTGCATATAACAGCCACAAAAGATTTCCCTCTATAGATATATCATTATATTGGATGTAAAGATACATAGATCCAGTGTTCATCAGACAAAAATGTTATACCTATAGGAGTTGCTCAACTACACTCCCAAGTGTTATAAACAGTGGTGAATTTTTGTGTAGATTGTCGTCTCGTCTTCAGCCCCGTCGCTAACTCTGTTTACGAACTCTGTCTTCTTCTTTATATAACAAATGATACATTATAATATCTGTATTAGGATCCAGATCCAGACAGTAGTAAAATAAAAACTAAGTTGGGGCATGTCTTTGCTACCTCATCCTTACATAATAATGGATACATAGAGACAAAACGATTACTTGTATCTTGGTTGGAGTAGATAGGCCTAAGTCCTATAGAACACACCTCGCTCTATGCAAACCGGAAATTTTATCCTTCAGCAAGCCAATGTTTAGGTTATGTTCTTAAAGTATACACACTCGCCTTGCATTATTATGGTCGGAATGGGAAATCTGAATCCTGCCATTAATCTTGTCAATGTGCGTGCAGCCAGAGAGACTATAATAGTATTAGGCATATCCTTATAATATATAGGGGTTTAGGTTCTGAAGCTAAACGTGCTACTGTGATATATACTCTATAAATATATCACCCTGGTATTATGTGCTGTACTATCACCTATCCATGTCCTCTTAGTATAAATGGGATTTCATGCGACTTCCCTCCCGGAAAAAAATGCAGAACAATACACAACAGAACCGCTATATATTACACGTGTACTTTATATCTGTACACAACATGGGAGTATAAGTTAACTGCAGACTTTGTTATTGAAGACACTTGAAAAGGACAAGGGAGTCCCATTTTAGTCCTTAACAAGCGATTGCAATTGAAATGAGCAAAAAGCAAGAGCTGACTTGAGTAGCAGCAGAGAAAGTACTTGACTAAAAGTCGGCTCAACTTATTTAGAGTCTCTATACATGGCATTTCTCAAAGTACTTACATATATATGCTTTTTTGCGATCTTAGTTTACAACTTGGGATTTATATAACCATTCTATGCATGTCTTCTACAATGGTAGAAAAAGGGACGTTTTAAAGTGCCTGCCTTCTCAACTAGTCGAGCGACCTCGGCTAATCCCAATAAATTATGACTTTCAGGAGGCTCATCTACTGCCAGATGTTACCACCCAAAAGGACAAAGAGAAGGAAGGAGAACAACTACCGCCAACTTAGCTTTCTTCCTATGCGAAATGGGATTTTTACATTTCTGTGCACATTCTCTTATACATACCGCAGAAACGAGGGCGCATCTATCTAATTTACTACTACTTTGAGTAATTTCCTTACCCAGAGCTTTCTTCCAGGCAATCGTTGGGCTGGGAAAACCATCTGCTTGACAATGTATCGCCACTGGACTACCTTCTGTCACTTCCGTATCTTTAGGCTCGATGACCCAACGCGGTGGTACTATTTATATGTTATCACAACAAAGTAATTAATACTTTCATCACTCTACTACATACATTTCTTTTTTGGTGCTGTTTTCTACAATTATTCTAAACTAACGTATTTGATAATCGTGCGCATCCAGTGAAAGCACAAAAGCCATGCACATCTGTAACATCGCAATATCATGCACTACGAATATCGACCTATTTTCTAAACAGTTAAACTGAATAGAAGTCAATTTGCAAATGAATAAATTATAAATGTGAAGGAAGATTTGCTGAACTTCAGAATAATAATTAATTTAGTGCGAGAAGTGAAAACATGTTGGTGCGATGTGCAAAGGTCATTAAAATCCAGAACCATTTTCAAGTTTACTGCATTAATAGAATCGGTGCCCGTGCGGTGCTGTGCAATGCAATTAAACGACGACGAGGGGGTTGGTATCTAGTAATGAAGTGCGTTGATTGTGCTGATAGGAGTGCATAAGTTATTTAATTCCGTTCAGACGTCGTTTTGTCGCACAAAAGTAAGATAGGATCTGATTTTGAGTTTTTTCTACACTGCATACCAGTATATGTGTATATCGTGGAAGGAGAAATTCACTTTCGTTTTACTGTCGGTGGAAAAATCTCTGCAGAGTTCAAGGCGATCAGTTTACTTTTTCTTCTTACGCTATGCACAACGAAATGTATGTATGTCGTACATACTTAAGTACAAGAAAGGCAATGTAAACCTTCAGAGTAGGAGCAGGTCCCTTCTACATTCTACATAGAAGCAAGTACATAAATGGCAGTTTACAATAAGCGGCTTAAATTATCATAAGCTTATAGTACTTGGTTAAAGTGACTGCAGGATACACAAGCTATAAAGTTATATGCACTATATTAGAAAAAGTGTGCGTTTTATTTGGCAGGATTGGATTGGCTTATTTGACTAAACGAAATAAACCAAGTAAAATCAGATAGATTGAGAAGTGCAGTGGAAAAAGTTTAGGCTAAACATGCTAAGCATGTATATAGAATGTGACGATATAAATAATATCCGCATAGAATCAATATAGGTACTTACAGTAACTCAATCTGTACAGAAAACTAACATATGACATCAATCTGGTGTCAAATGTTCCAACAAAAGATTTCCACTGTGCTGTGGTTAGCCGACGATGTGAATTTTACTTCCTCAGCTTGTTTAGCAACTCCGTTATCACTAGGTTTTTGGGTAGCTAACTTCTAGTAGGTACTTTAGTTAAAATGAGTAGCATTTCCTATACAGACATTGAATGACATGGTTCATAGCAAATGGTCAGTTTAAGCTGCTCAAAAGCCATCTGCTATGCCAAATTTGTTATGTCGTGTGAAAAATGACAAAATATTATTCTTGCAGTTCTAGCCGTAGTAAATATAGGTATACTTGCAGCACAGCTTTATGATACGAAACTTCTAAAAAAAGAAAAGCTAGAAGGTTAAAGTTTTGCTGGAAGGATAACATGAAGAGTGAGCGGAAAGAGTTATGAAGTTTACTGCACTAGTTATTATTAGAAAGAGGCTCTGGGAAAGGAAAGGACGAGTGAAAGGAGTGGAAGAAGAATAAATGGTGACATTGCATGATGTTCTCACATTACCACAAAGAAATACAAGACATGCCACTTATCACATTTAAGAGAATTGGAAAATATCAGTTGGATCTAATGTAAGTCTTGAATACATAAGACAGTGATAATAAATTGAAAACAATGTGGCTAAGTGAATGTAGAAAATAACTTTCTGCTGCTGACCTAAATATCTTATCCATTTACTTTGATTATTGTCGATAAGACATCAAGTCGCAATTTAGCTAATATTTGTGTATCGTTCCATTAGTATTTAGTGCCAACAAAGAGAGAGGAAAAGTACATGAGCCAATTAGCTAGAGTATGAAACCTGTTAAGAAAATTTAGGTTTATTTGGCGACAGCCAACTGTTTGAGGTTGATAATATTAGACAAGCCAATGAGAAAAGAGATTACAGTATCACATGCAATGGCACGTCTTATTTACGACAGTGGAAACGGAGAAAACTGGCAATCAAAAGTACAGGAAAGCAGTAAAATGAGCTCCAGATGTTTTCCCATTAGGAGCCGGAAGGAACGTAAGGGCTGCTACTCCACAGGCGACACCAAACTACTTATTTATATGTACAGCTATTATAGAGAGAGAGAGAGAGAGGGAGAGAGCTATCTATTTGGGCTGATATGTTTGCCGAGGCATTGTCAGTGTGCATTAGGATAGTTAGCAGAAGGAGCTAGGAATTAGAGTGATGATATGACTTATCCAGTTAACTACTGATATGTATAGTAAATATAATAACTAACCAGGGAAGAGTGGAGACGGGAGGAGAAATGACGGGAGTGGAGTAGGGCAAGCCAAGCTGAAGTCAAACAGAAGGAAAGTCGGGAGTGCTCATACAAAAAGAGAATTGTCAGAGAACTGCTCTTTTTCCCATTAAATATCAATTTGATGATGATGGGAGAGGAGAGCATTCGGAGAGAGAGAGAGAGAGAGAGGGAAGGAAGCCAAGCCAAGGGTTATGTCGGCTAAAGAACTCTAATGTATTCTGTGAAATAGAATGGAGAAAGAGGATTGGGTTGAGGCGTCATCCTTGTCATAAGTGAAAGTGGCATTCATATCTTAAGGTACCTATGTGTATGTACAGACAGAGAGTGCATAGCTGGTACCCGGAAGGAGGCTTTCATCCGAATGTGACTGTAGTAAGTAGACGGAGATAGGAGCATGCACTGTCTGTTGGAACACATAAAATGGAAGTCTCCATAACCTCCCAGGCTAAATGTCCAATTTTGAATGGAATGGGTTAGTATAAGTAAGGCTATCTGTATGTAACCCTAAAGTAGGCACGGCAGCCGTGTGGTGAAAGCAGCTCTTAGCTTTCACTTTGACTTTCCCTCCTGTCTCAAGATATTGGAGGAGAAGAGGAAGGTGAGGTGTTTGATAATAATGGTGATGGCACACGTACGACACGACTCGTTGCCTGCAAAACCCCGAATCTCGCTCCTCAACAATATGTACAGAGCGTATAAATGTAAAGGGAGATAGTAAATACGTAGTTACTTGAAGAAAGCTCAAAAGGACTTTCACATTTAGACTTACTGCATTGTAAATACGAGAGAGAGATAGAGTAAGCAGATAAACTTCACTGTCCCCTACTTATATAGCATACCTTATGTCGTAGTTGCTACTTAGCTCTATGAATTCATATAAAAAAGATTGAAAATACGAATGAACTTTACGTAATGGGCGAAAAGGTTACTAGAGGCAATGGCATTGCATAAAACGGAAGGACAATATAATAGAATCTGCTCCTAAGTGTAAGTGTAAGAGTAGCTAGCTCTGGTAGTTATAGTGGAAAGTGTCTGAGGAGAAAGTGTAAGGATTCTAAATTCCATTCTGGGCATTTTGATGTGGTAT
>JAAAYG020053469.1:17623-30181 GCA_009936455.2 Tomocerus minor
TGGTAGTTATAGTGGAAAGTGTCTGAGGAGAAAGTGTAAGGATTCTAAATTCCATTCTGGGCATTTTGATGTGGTATGGTGTTGGCTTGCGTTAGTTAGTCGGCTGACTTAAGTTAACTGATGGGAAGAAAGAGTGAGAGTGAATAGTGAGTCGACTGAATTGAGTCTGGGAATTAGGACGGACTTTTGTGGGTCCTGCGAGGCAATAAAACGGATGGTGGGAAAGCCTCTTGCGTTATGGTAATGCTCTCATGCAAATTATCCACTCATGCTAATGAAAAACACGGGCGGGAATGGCAATGGCAATAGCTGACTAGAGTCTCTTGGCCCATACAAAGCTCAATATAGTATAAAGATGGCTTAGTTACTGACACAAGGACTGAGTAAATTTAACTTAACACAGTGCTACTCTCCATTTTGCAGTTAGTGCGAAAATACATGGCTCCTTTCTCCAGAGCTCTGTAGGAAGTGAAAGCTGCTGGGAGAAAGTAGGGCCAACATGCATGTCTACAGATAGTGGCACACTGTATAAGTAAACAGAGAGGTAGTAGGCACTTTGGTTTTCGGGTGCCGGTGCAAATGTGCGGTTATGTTGTGCTTGGCAAGTGAAAGTGGAGAAAGTGCCGTTGGCATCACTTTCCGCTATCACTACACTCCGGACAGTGTTACTCTTTCAAGAGATTTTAGTAATAGTAGAAGTAGTAGTAGTTGGTAGTAAGTATATAATGGGACTATGATATACTTGGCTTTCTCTTACTTTGCTTTGTTTTGGTTTCTTGTGTGCATTTAGGCGTAAGTTAAGTGAGGGTCGAGCAAAGCTCACTATCCGCTCAGTTGTTGAGTTGAACTGCCGTTTTGCCTTTGGCGAGCCCTTCCTTCCTTAGCATGTCAAGTGAG
Organism: Tomocerus minor; assembly: GCA_009936455.2. NCBI lineage: Eukaryota > Metazoa > Arthropoda > Collembola > Entomobryomorpha > Tomoceridae > Tomocerus > Tomocerus minor. The sequence goes on from JAAAYG020053469.1 coordinate 18,521, forward strand.
TGAAAGTTGTAGTAATAGCAGAGAAAGTATGTGAAAAGGCTTTAGGCAGGAGATAGTGTGCAACAGATGTACGAATGTTGAAATACTTGCAGATATTAGCGAGAGGAGATGAAAGGAAAGGATTCCAACTGGCAGAACGGAACATTTACACTGTGTAAATTTGAATTTCTCGGATTTTTCTCGCACAGTCGAAAGAATGAAGTGCAGTGCAACAAAGGGAATCAGTGCCGAGGAATAGCGAGTGAGAGAGAGAGAGATAGTGAGTACAGTGCGGTGGTGCTTCCTTGCTTTCTCTCTTTGTGCATTAGATCTATAAATAATGCATGAAGGTAGACATAAAGTGTGGCTATTAGATTAGAGTGCTAGAGAGATATTATTATGGTGCAGTGCAATGGACGACTTGCTCATTTAGGGAATTTTTTAAGCTAATGGCTGTACCGCGAACAACAAGAGGAGCCGTGGCTGAAACTTCATCAACGGAGTTTGATATTTTGCAGGTGTAATTGCCCGTGTGTGTCGAGTCCACACGTTCGATAGTCAGCATGGCCGAGTAGGCATCCACATGAAGGATTCTTATTCCTCTCTCGTTGCTCCGCAGCGGCACCATGTTCTTCAGCCAAGTGACTGTTAAGTTCGTTTGTTCTATGTCTCCTTGCTCGACGGAGCAAATGGCTTGGACACGAATGCCTTGCGAAACTTGCGGAGGGAATGTGAAGGGAGCTATCCTCGGAGGAACTGCAACAATCATCATTACAACAAAGCCGCCCATTACTCCCAATTTTCCTTAGACAGAAAAGAAAAGAGATGGCTTTCCCTTCCAGTCTTTCTTCCGCCGTTTATTTTGCGAAACTCACACTTTTATCTATTTTATCGCACAGGAGTTGGAGTGGAGGAACATGTTCAGAGTAATCTAATGATTTCCAAAAGACAGAGACACTTTCACTCTGAGAGTTATTAGCTCAACTATTACGCTTCATCAGCAACCGATCTAGTTCTTGAATTGATCAACATACTTCCCCATTCTTACACTATACACCGTAGCATTAGATAATAAGGAATAATAGCATAAGGAAAATGAACTTTTAACAGCTTTTCCATTTTCTAACATATTTTCCAGCATATATCCAATCAAATAGATATTTCTGTCGCGAAAATGCTATTTTCAGCCAAAGAAATTGCATGATAAATACATCAGGATGCTTCAACCTACAAAATTCAAATGCCCATTCTAATTGTATTATATAGTAAGTAGTAGTGGAGCATATCCACACTATTAATGCTACGCTATACTTAGCACTTACCTTCAACTATTTTCCATAAATATAACCATGCTGTCCCTATTTTACATGCACGAGACTAAAATATGAGCCAGTCCAATCAAATGGATAGCAATTTGCAATAAAACTGCTGCGTATTCTTATTGTACTAGGAAAATAGGATTACACACAATGCCCAGAATAGTTCTACTACACAATTACATTTGCATACTGAAGGTAAATCTACTACAGAAAGCAATGAAGCTTTAATTGGACATAGTTTCCAACTAATTTATCGCTGTTGTTTATTTAGAAGAACTAGATTTTTCTAGGGAATCGCATTTTTTGGAAAATTACCGTGGACAATTAACTGTGACGTGACTCTGACCTCTCCAGCAGAATTCTTAGCAACGCAAGAGTAATTGCCAGCATCATTAGACTGAACATTAGCAATCTGGAGCACAAGGGCTCCAAATTCATTTAACTGACGAGTATTTATTTGGGAATCGCTCGTCGAGCCCGTTCCTGACGTAGAACCTACAACTTGCATGTCTTTCAGCCACTTGAGTTGCAAAGGTGTATCACCTTCACTCACGACACAAGTCAAGAAAATTTTTCCCCCTTCCACTGTCCGATCTGGAAAGCTGAAAGGTATGATTTTCGGTGGAACTGAAAATAAGGGAAGGATATGTAAGAGTAAAACATTCGCTCCTCTTTCATAGTCTCAGCATATACTTTCTTCATTCTTCGAAATGAAAGTGGTAAGAAAATAAACGTTCAATTCATCCGTAATGTAGAAAGTAGAAGGATTCCTATTTAATGTATTTAATTTGTGGAATCCCATCGCATGTAAAGACTAACTTTAGTTTTGAATCGGAATAGAAACCAAAAATGTTCCTGTTAACGGTAATTGTATCTAAAGTAAAGGTAAAGTAGAGAAAAGAAACCCCATAGTAATTTATAAAGTAAATAAACAAGAGTCGCAATTCAGCGATTCAGCAGTAAGGTAACAATATTATAGTAGGCTACCACAAACACAAATATATAAGTTAGCAAAAAAAAAAGTAATGAGAGAAAGTATTCTGTTTTACTTCTTATAGAAAATCGTTATTTTAACTTTTATCTGCAAAGTGTTGCTACAAATGCTGAATTCCCATCGTCCTAGTAGTTGGGAAGGAGAAGACTCAAACCTAATTAACTTCTCTAATGAATATTCAATGAGGAAAAGAAGTTTAAGAGAGGCAGTCAGACAGAATGGAGCACTACATGCATATATTATTTTGTCATTGCACTAGATTGGATTCGAGGAATAGGACAGATGCTTCGTTTTCCTCTAGAAATGTGTCCCGGCCAGAATCGCCCAACGCGATATTTTACTCGTCCCCTTTGAAAACTCTTTATCATTATGTCACATTTTATGAGCAGTACAATCTTATCTGAATGGAGGATTTAAACGCGAGGAGAAAGGAAAATTATTATGCAAACACACGTACCGACCACAATCACCTGGACACCTTTCCGATCCGAGTTCCCTTGCTTATTGGAGGCGACACAACTGTACCAGCCGGAGTCCACCGTTCTGTCCACATCACGAACAGACAAAGTCCCATCAGGAGATACCATCTGACGACGTGTTAATGGCAGAGCTTGACCATCTGCACAAAAGTCAACATAGCATCATTAGACTGAATACACACAAATAATTTCAATGTCCCATACAATGTAAATGTACACGTGTAAACCTGAATTATTAGAGAAGCAAAAGGAGCTGTGAAGCTACTTGACTTTCCTACCTTTGCATTAATGCAGGAAAGAGAATTATTTACATAATATGAACTGAACTTTGCTTTCTTTGGGCTTCCCAATGAAAACACACATGTTTCAAATGAAGTTACATGGTAATAAACACGAGAAGAATCCAAAAGTTTTGCGTAGCATTTTGATAGCTCCCTTCTCTACACATCACACAATCTCAACAGTCAATACTAAGAAAGAAACTAAATTTTACCTTTCTCCCATGTAACACTAGAAATTGGGTAGCCAGCAACAGGGCATTTGATTGTAAGAACTTTCCCAGCAACGGCTGTTACACTAGAAGGCATATTCCTAACAAAAGGAGGACCTGTGAATCAATTGCAAAAGAATTCAGCTCAATTTTCATCATTCTATTCCATTCTAACCGTAGCAATAAGGCATCAAAGGAACTTCCAATCGAGAAATTCGCAGAAAGAAAATCTAAAGTATAGAATATGAGCTACGTTCTCAACTCATATGCACTGAACAGTTCAAAAATATATTAAAAAATAACTTTATGGAGGAAACACCTTATGCGACGTAATTTAGGTTATCATTGATGCAAGCCGAACCTCCTACACATTTCGTGTCACATGTCGTGAAAGTCGTGATACGTGGTCGGCCTGTGTTACAGTTTATTGGATTTGCATTTTCAAATACTACGTCTTGTCCATAATAACTTTAATAACAGATCGATATTGTCGTCTGCCTCCTGATTTTGACTTATATAAGCAAACATTCCATCTCTATTACAAATCTGTACGACATTTTGTCATAAAATATTACTAGCTTGAATATAAACGATAATTATCGCTAAAATAAGTTGGCATTACAAAAATTCATAACTGAAAAGTTTTTTTAACCAGAACATTTTAACAGAAAATAATTTAAATCATTTTGCTGGAAGATTGGAACTGATACTTGCACCATTATCATCGTTAAAAATTTCATTGACTTCTTAAAGGAAGGAGAAAGAATGAGCCATCCTAGGAAATGTTTGATCTTGCTACACATCTAAGTAATCTGTAACATTTTATTACTTGTGTGAATAGTACAAAGGAGAATGAAAAGAATAGCATGTACTAAGTAAAGTCAAAAGTTGCGTTTCTCAGACTTACGAGTAGTTCGTAGCTTGAATTCAGTTCTGTAGCCAGGAAAATGTCTATATTTGCAAAGAGACTGCTACACTCGGCAGAATGTACATTATATTAAAAATCTGCGTTCACGGTTGAAAATCATGGGAAAATGCTCTGGGAGTCTTTTAAAGAAGGAATTTGGGATTTTCTCACGAAGGCAAATAAAGTGTGTGAAGGTGTTACATATATTAGCTCCGCGTGTCGCAACTCTTATGACAAAGGGGGGAAATATATATTTATATTATTCCTGTCGGCCATAACTAAGAGGACCTACATATGGCTTTTGTAGGGAATAGGTAGACTACAAATGTTTCACCGTGCGAAATCAATTCTATGCATGACCGGAGAAATGGAGTAGAGAAAGAATGGGAAGGAGCATACCATAGATGTTCAGTCGAGCAGAATGAGTTGCAGTTCCAAGTTTGTTATTTGCCACACATTTGAATTCACCACCGTCTTCTACCCGGGTGGATGTGATGTTGACATGGCTAACCACGTCCCCATTCAATGTAACATACTGGCCGATAAGCAACCTTAAGGAAAGTCACACAACAGAAAAATACAACTGGCCATAGTATAAATCCTTTATATACTTAGATTTTAGATATGCCTAACAGGTGTAACACTTATAGACATAGGTAATAATTTTATTATAGTGCTACATAAAGTATGCATAGGTATATGCTTTCTACACTTTCTCAAGCTATTCTCAAGTACAATGTATATGGTAAATGAGAAAGAAGGAGGGCCTAGTGCATTAGTGCAGAACGGAGGTGTATTTTTAGTATCTTAAGATAAAGGAAGGAAAAAGGAGTACATAAACCAGGTTCTCAGATCAGAGAGAGGAAGTTCTTTTTCTTCTATACTTTAACTTTATTTAACAGAATTGGAATTGTAGCTAAAGATAGAGGCGATAGAGTGAGTCAAGTCAAGTCAGAGACATACTACTTCACATACAGAGTCGATTCAAAGTCAAAGTCTCAGCTTGACAAAGCATAGAGATCTTTAACGAAGACTGAAACGACTTATTGGGCTTTGCTCCCCATTATTATCCTACGCGTTCACTTAATTTTCCCCAGAGCCGTGTGAACTGTCTCTCGTATAGAACGAAGGGAAAGTGAGAGATGCCTATGAGCTCCAATTTGACTTGACTTCTTTCGACTCCCTCCCTGTGTTCTATCTCTAAATATAGCACTAACGATAACTAGAGTAACGAGTAACGTTCGCAATCAGCCCTGTGCAGCACGTTTAGTGAGTCTACCTTGGATCTTCACTCGACGTCTCTCTACTTAGCGGACAACTTGTGTATCTACGTACATACGTACATACTTTTAGGTATACATACATATAAATAGGCAGAGGAGGCATTTGGAGTCTCTATGAAGAATAAGGAAGCACAAGTGATCAATTATTCTTTGTCAACGAATGAACAGGTCCAAAGGAAAGGATATACTTACGACGACACTTTTACTCAAACTGGAACTACTTTCTGTTGGACGAGAGAAAAGTCTCCTTTGACTTGACTACTTTCTCCTCCTTTTACTCGAATTGCTACTTTAGCTTTGGATTATTGCCTCCTTCCTTGCTTAGCAGAGTGAGTGGGAGAGAGAGAGAGAGAGAACAAAGGTTGTCCTGCCTAGCTCTCCCTTGACTTTTATGTACATACATCAGCTGCCTAAGTAAAATCTTGCTCGCTTCTGTTCCTGGTATTAGCAGAGATATTAAAGTGACATTCTAGGTAGCCTACGTAGACTCCCACGTGTGAATATTGCAAGAGCTTAGCTCCCTGGCTTCTCTACCAACAACACGCCTGGGTCTTTTGTCAAACTTGCTTTGTTGTCCTTCTATCTACCTCTTCCAACATCTTTTTTTTCAGTCACACAGAATAGTTGAGGAGGAATAGGAAGTGCTAGAGCGGAATCATGAACTGCGATCAAGTAAAACATTTGTGAGACTGGATTATTAAAATATTTACCTTTCAGAGTGTGGCAGGGGAAATCCATCAAGAAGCCAAGTAATGTGAGGCGTTGGGTTGCCCGTTGCGGAGCATTTCAAAGACACAGCTGGTCCTGGTCGTAGTGTTTGCTCAATGAATCGATACACAAACTGAGGGTATGCATCTAATCAAATCACAATCTTTCGATTAGCAACAGACTTCTACAAAACAATATTATCTTATAGCTAGAATAAGTAAATGTACACACAGGGAGAGAGGTGAATTAAGAGACAGAGACTTTCTCCTGAATTTACTTTCAATTAAGAAATTAGTTTTAGGATATATAATTGCTTACTCGAGCTACACATTAAAATGATTACGTAATCAATCTATGTCCTATTTAATCATACAATATAATTTATTGTTTCTTTACTTTGTCCTTTAATCGCATGTAATTAGTCACTAATGATTTAATAGCCTCATTCTAAGTAGGAAAATGGGAATTCAATGTTATCATTACTGATTGCTGAAGATGAGGCAAAGTAGTAAAGCGGAGCTAGGGCCTATTTAACTCAGTTCCGAGAGATGAAGAAAATATTCCAACGCACAAACTTGCATATTATTAGTCTCCCTTTTATGCTTCATCTTACAGAGAAGATAAAATTTAACGGATATTTCCTAGTTCCTTATAAGAAGACATTTACTTCGTAGTGAGACTCCAAACTATAGTCTCTATATAACTTATTATTAATACAAACTTACATCGTCTCTTCTGGCGAAGAAGTTCTTACACAGTTCTTATGTTAGTTAGTACATAGTGCGTTGAGCACAAAGCATGTGTCTAACTTCACTGCATTCCCCGCTGTACTTTCTTATGGTAACAAAGATAAACTTACACTTTCACAATGAACCAGAGCAAATGAGAGAGGAGGCATGCTAAAGAAACTATCTCGAGTTAAAACTTTCAAAGAGGAATGCAACTTTCCCCGTCTGCACAGATGCTCAATGCCTAACCCTCGCACAGTCACCAGGAAACGAAAGAATTCTAGAGAATGCTTAATGTGATATAGGATTAAACTCTGTGTGAATGCATGTACTTATCTTTCCGTCCTCGCTCCCTTCACCAATAAAAACATTCTAACCACACTTTATACTTAGGCTACATATTCCACCTAGGTTTTTTACCTGACTTCAAGAAAAAGTTGTCGTGATCGCACGCATACACTTTTCTCCACTCACCCATGTATTTTTTATTATTGTAGAGCAATTAAGAGTGACAGGCATAATTGAAAAAGACATTTTAATCCAATATTTTTCTAGTTCTTGCATTCTGAGCAATTTGCATGTTTATAGAATTTTTAGCTAGCATTTTTTTGTTGGTATTAGATATAATATTATAAAGTCGGCTCGTGTCTGAAGTGTCATAGTGCATATGGTGTCTGAAAAGGAGAGAGAGGAAGTCTTTTTAATCTCTATTCTTGTCCTTTTCCTTAGTAAAATATGTAAAACAAAGAAAAAGTTGGGGATCTAATAGAATTTCGTTGAGTTGCAGAAATAGAGAGCCAAGAAAAGAGCGAGGTGGTTCATATAAAGTTTACTATAAATGTGGTCGTGAGAAAGATGACAAACTGTATTGATTGAATGAAGTATGCATAATAACCATGATGCTAATGAGTGAAGTGAGCATTTCACAAAACTCCATTGTTATTCAATGGGAAGTGAGAGAGTGAGTGATTGCGATGCGATCTATCTATAGTGAACAGAGATGTTCATATAAGGCACATGGCTGAATCTCTGCAGTATAAACAAGGCTGAAGTGTGTGGATTGAGTGAGGGATAGATAGGACAGGCCCCAAGTATCTTCTTGTGCACATCATAACTGTCCATATGCATATAGTTGTCGGGAAGAGGCTTTTGCCTTTTGCTCAGCTGAAATTAGTAGAGCACATCAAGTGCACCAAAGCTGTCACAAAGCGTAGCTCATGGCTTCTGCCTTTAATTAAGCCCACAGAGTGCTCGACCAGAGACTTAAACCGCAGCCACAGCAAAGTCGTCTTCTTCCTTTCCTATTAGTCCCTACACTCAACTTGAATGCACACTTTCTGTATTTATAGCTCCCAACTATTCTACTTTCCCTCCTCTCATCCTCTCTCTTTTACCGCACACTTCGCTGATTATTTTGTCCCACGCTCTTATTCTGCAAGTAAAGTACCTTATTTACTAAATGAGAGCTATGCATATAATATTTTTATGTACCTTTGGAATATTGTTTCCAGTAGTTTATTCATTACTACAATCTCTATAGCATCTTTTCGAGCGAAAGGAAAAAGGAGAAAGTAGCTACTTGGATATTTCTAATATGAACACAATGTGTACTCAACAGCCACAACAGTTTTCCCTAACATAATAAATAACTACACTATTTCATATCTATGGACATTTATTTTAGTAAGGCCAACCTAGGTCACCCTATACTTATGCCCCCGTTATAAAAGGACATTATAGGATGCTACACCGCAAACAGAGAGAAGAGATTTCCGCATATATTACCCATAGAAAGCACACGTTCAACATTGCATAATGCCAGGAAAAGGCAAAGGGAGGGTGAGCTACAAGAGGGCATCCTCTTCTAGTTACTACATTTTCTACTATGTACTACTAGTGTACCATTGGATTTACTATGTGTACATGCATAATATCTACCCGTCCTTTCTCCGCTTTCTCTAAACTAACAAAAGACTCGAGTGCCCCTATCCTTTCTATTCAATCTAATCTTGTGCGTACACACACACACAGACATACACAACCATCATACTTACACTATGTTTGTTGAATCCGGCACACATAACTTTTCAAAACTAAAGTTAACTAAAGTAGCAGCTTTTTTCTTCTATTCTATTCAACTTTCCCTGTAGTCCCTGCAGACATGAGAGAAACTTGTATTAACTTAGCTCCCAATTGAAGACAGTCCATGCACTTATCACAATTCTATATCCGACTATTAAAAATTGAGGAAGAGACAGTTGAAATCTAGTTACACTTTCGACGCATATCTAAAAATTTAAAGTGGAACTGTGTTGGAAAAGTTGGAGTAATAGGCGTGGTTCTTGTCCTTGTAAATGCACATCTCACAATAACTATGCATGTTAAATATGTTTTCCTGTCTTGTTTCAAAACTCAAAGCGTTGAAAGTGTGAGGGCAGGGCGGAGAGCGAGGAAAGTGTAGAAATGCACAACGCATCTCTATTATTTATTAAACAGGAGAAAATTCTGGCGCGGAGGAGAGGAGAGAGAGAGATGTGACGACGGATTTTGTCGCTCACAATGCAAAACAGTAGTCTACGAGTGTCTAGGTACTTTAGGAGCACTCACTATTTTGTCAGATCATCAGATTTGTCAAGTAGCCTCATGCTCCTTCCCACTTTCAACATGAACAGATTGGATACTGTTTTCAACTTGCTATCTCCAATCTGTGTACTATGTCAGGTATATAAAAGATATTAGTAGAGTTAATGCTTATGCGACTATTATTATAAAGTTCGCCTCTCCTTTCGACTACAGTCGACATGTAATCAACTTCTTTGCTGATAACAGCAGAAAAGCCAAGTGTGCCCTGTCTAGCGTTCCAGTAGCCCATGTCAGTAGCATATAGTTTTGACATTCCCTTTATATAGAGTATCATCACTATCACATATTACACTTATTAATAGCATTTCCTCTGTAGATATGAGTCAAAACCGGAATTTGCTATTCATATTAAATTTCAAACAAGGGCTACTATGTATAGTTATCTATATGTAGCAAAGCTAGAACATATTGAGTTTGTTCAGTTTAGTGTATAATCGAAAGAGTCCTTCTGCTGACTTTCTCCACTTCCTTTTACAGATGCTATAACCGCATTTAATAATATGGAACTGATTGTGACGAAGGGAAAAAACTCTTCAAAATGACAGTTAGCATTTCTAGATTTCTTCTTGCAAAAACTAAGTATCTATCTGTTAAGGTATATTTGAGATGAGGAGGATGTGAAATGTCGTAGTTCACTAGCCCATCAGATCATATCAATTTCCACTCTTTGCAAAGAATTGGGCCGGTTCAACCAAAGTAGGCTGCGCTAGAGCATTTCTTTCTTCTGTCATTTCACAATAAGATACAATGGAAATGAAATACTAGCCGCTAAACATGACACGACCGTGCGATTTGGGAATAAAAACGGAAGACAGGGCACGACACGAAATACTACACACACTATAACCAAAATACATACGTTCTGCACATTATTAAAGGAGGTGAGCTACCTAACTGGAGGAAAGGCAGCAGCCCAGAGGAGAGACGACAGAGGAGACAGGCCACGACTACTACGACAACTGAAAAAAAGAACTACTCTTATTGTGTTCTCTGACAGGAAATCATGTTGACATGCACATAAGTATCGAGCCACTTCAACTCTTCCATCCTGACAGAACTGAAGTGGATGGGATGGGCCGCATTCCAATGTAGTACCACTATGTAAGTCCATGTCCCACTGCTTCTATCACATGTATATCTCCAACTATCTCTTGTATAAGAGTCACATGGAATTCGATGTATGCCTTTGCTCTGTACTCACACATACCAAATACTCCCACTTCTATGTCAATGTGCACATAATATGAGTAACTCTCTATCTCTCTTGTGCTGAAAGGTGAACAATTGCCATTGGCATTCCTGCTAATGCTACTACAATGGGATTCTACTGTCTATTTACTTCTTACAGAGAAATATTATTACCATTAGGTATTTATATCCTTACTGTGAACCGTAACAACTAACAAGATCTGTCCTACTTATATAGAGTAGACACTCATACTGTATATATAGACTCAAATAGAACATAGTAAAGTATATAGAATATAAATTAGGTTTTATATTTACAGTGCAGCTATTGTCTTTGACTTTTTATACATATAAACACTATAGAGGATTCTATATGTGGCTACTAGTCAGTTTGCAAGAAGAGAGATAGAAGAGAAAATATCGCGAAGGCAGATGACATACCTCCAAGCCGAAGTTCTCCTGATGCTTGAGACATGTCCGAATCGGATTTCACAAAGCATTGGTAGATCCCTTTGTCTTCTCGTTGAACTGTGGCTATGTGCAGTTTGTCTCCAGAAGCACTCAGGGAAATTCTTAAATTTGCTCGTACTTCACCTCCGTCTTTTTTCCATGTTATTTGCCGAGATGCTGATGAATCTTCGGGAATATTTGTCCAGCAAGTGAAGTCCGCGCTTTTCCCAATATCCACTGTCAACACAAGTGGAAGGACTTGAACACCCAGAGAGCTTGTCACAACCTTCACGCACACAACATATAATCCAATAATCATCTTTTATTTACACTTTTCTCTCCCTAAATCTAACTACAAACTCACACGCACTACAAAAGCTTGACTTCATAGATTAAGCCATGCAAGACAAATCCTTCACAACTAAATCTCCACTACATTACCGAGGAAAATTCATTATTTTTGTTTTTGATGCTCAATTAATATCGTGTGTGT
>JAAAYG020053492.1:0-10871 GCA_009936455.2 Tomocerus minor
CAGCTCACCGCTCACTACCAGACGCTCCGGCCGAGCCAACAAGCTCTGAGCCCGAGCGTGAGACCGAGCCGTGAGCCCAGCTCAGCTCACCGCTCACTACCAGACGCTCCGGCCGAGCCAACAAGCTCTGAGCCCGAGCGTGAGACCGAGCCGTGAGCCCAGCTCAGCTCACCGCTCACCATCCAGGCATACATTGAATCACACATATCCATTTACCAACTACACTAGGCTACATTACATGCAAAAGCTATATCTTAACTAGCCTAAATTTATTTAAGTGGCGATCGACAACAGTATTGTTTGATGTTAAGTTGTCGTCCTATTTGGTAGCGGTTCGCATTGGCAGTAGAATATGTTTTAGTACACAAAAGATGATTTCTTAACATCATAATCAAGAGTTCATTCAGCCATAAATATTATAATTTGAAATACAACTAGAAGCAATGGCATGCTGCAAATACGAATAAATAAACTGAAATTGGTTCGGCATATTTTCTCAATAACTGAAGACACTGCTTTCATCTTTTTATTTCCGGGGCTCTTATTTCAATTTACGATACAAACAGAACTAAGAGTTGATTAACTCATAAACTTTTGGCGTTACTTACCCCAAAAAAGTTAATAACCTTTAAGATAAACAATTTATAATCACTGGATTGCTAACCATTTGTATACTGGAGACATGCTTGCAGTGGTTTGTGTACATAAGCGTTCGTTTTACCCTTTTATGAAGCCATTAATTATATGATTACAATAAAGGATACAATATGGTCAAATTTACCTTTATTTCATCATAATTCAAGGAATGCAGATATAATTAATTTTGTGTTGGTGCAAGGAAAGGAGGAGTCTGTCTTAAAAACACAAATAGCTGAATACGGCGGTTTCTTTAGCATAGAAATTTTACATCGATATTGTTGGCTAGTGCATGTCCTCAAGGCAGACTCCCTCACGTTAGAAAACTTTAGGCCATGTCAAATATTTTGAGCTGGTGTCCACTGCGAATGGAAAATAAGGCACCCGGCTGTTCATCCAAAGCTCCATGAAACTAGGAAAATATTTGGAAAGGACATTTTTCTTTAAATGTTTTGACTTCAACTTTTTAAATCAACTGTAAAGTAGCAAAAAAAATTAGATACAAATTAGACATTTATGGAAATGAAAAGTTTGGGTATATATTGGAATGACGGCTTTGTAAAAGTAATTTACAATTCGGTAGTATAAATAAATTATAAATAGATTGAAGTAAGATATTACTGAAAAAGTGTCGAAGTCCTGGACGAGTTACTAGTTCCAGAGTGACATTTAATTCCCAAAAGGCGTCCTATTAGACCACCTCCCGGTTTTGGAAGCTTGACAATTGAGTCCTTCCTGCTGGCTGTAGTGAAACCTGCTTTAAAGAGTCTGACGAGAACGACCCAGAGAACCAGAGCCCAAAATTTGAATACGAATATACTTCACTTGCTTCTGAATTTTTCTTCCAATGGTCCATATTTAGAAATATTTGAAAATGATTTTAAAGTTGCAACAGTAGTTCTCTGTGGATTGAAAAATAAAATTTTGACACTTGTCATAATTACGTCATTACATAATATACTTGTAAAATCTTGATATTAATTTAGCTTTCAAAATAGATTGATTAGGAAGGTACCTGATGTTACAGATGAAGGCAGCCAATGTTTTACTGTAACCACACGGATGCTATATTAAATTACATCATATTTGACTGAACTCCAGAAATAGTGAATAGGCCAACAATTATATTGGACATAAATAATTTCAAAAACTATTAAATAATTAGCTAACCTATCTCGAATAATTACTTTCTACTTCTACATTGTTAATACTGGATTTTAATCCGAGCTCGCAGCGCAATTTATAGGGGTTAGGTACCTAATTACTACCAGCAGAGTAATTGACCTCTGTTTATAATAAAAGTCATAAAATTTACTTCCTCAATTAAATAAGGCATTGCTTCTTATTGTCCGATACCCGGAACTCTTTTTATGATAGCAGCATAACTTTTAATTAGCACAATGCCTGGACCAGGAGCAACGTACCTATGCCTCGCTTGTTTCATTCAAATTATTATCAACCAATGTCATATAGGGGTCATGTAATATGTTATCTAATAGAATATCTGAACTAAGTGATTTTGTTATGTAAAATAATAATTTTAACCCTAAGATCTCAATCGCATCAAAAATGGTATTTTCAACTTCATAAAACATTGCATATATTGACATTGCTTACACCATCCACGATTAAGGAAAATTTAATAAAAATAATCATAGGGTTTAGAGATTGTTGGAATTTGGGCTATTACATGAAATCGCAGAATGACAAAAATTTCGTTGCCATGCTATTTTAAGTGCGTTCCGGTCTTCGATAGGCGTATGCCAATAGATTCCGAAACAAACTGCCTGATAACACGGTTTGGCTGACTAATATTTGCAATTCAATAGGACATAATAAATAGCTAGTGATTAATGAATTGATGGGGACACACAGGGGATGGGGATACAGCCTTAATTTGATATATTTTTTAAAAAATATAAAGGTAGGTAATCATATTTGTAATGTCGCAATTTTTTTACTCTAAGCTTAGCTAAATAGTAGTGTAGGTACTCATTTTCGTAATAAATAAACCTTTGTAAGTGAATGTAACAAAGAGGGAACATGTGCAGACAGACAGAGTCTGTCATTTCCATAAAGAGAAGTTGTTAGAAACGAGAAAAGTAGTGATAGAAGAAGTTAGAAAAAGATAGCGAAAAGTCCATGTTTCTATTGAAGAATAAAGTTAGAATGAATGACGGCGGTGAAGTCATTGAATCTTTTTTGCCTAGACGTGAAGAACATGAATTAGGGAATGATTTAAGAATGAGTGTTGATTCTAGTTGATATGACTATAATAAAATGAACACAATTGCCGCTTCTCCAAAGCCTGTGAAGCACAGCTTATTTGTTTTCCGGGTTGTAGTTCGAATCGTAGTTCGATAGAAGGCGTAGGACAAGCAGACAGAGTCGTTCATTTCCATAAAGAGGAAACTTAGTTCCCTCTTAATAACTCTCAATATAATGTTTCAAATAATTGGAATTCAGGAAAAAATGGCCAAAACTTTTATTGTGTAATTGGAAACTACATTTGTGATATGCACGAACGAGAAATTAGATTTTGCTGTGACATAAAGATTTTCCCCCACCTTCGACTTGTAGAAGTAAAATAAGATATGTGACAATGCTTCCCACAAAATCTGAAAAGCCCAAAATATATTTGATGTATGGGTTAAGGTATTTAGAAATTAAAGAATGGAGTCACACAGGATCAGCGATAAAATCAATTTTCTGTCAAATGTAATGACGTCGCAGAAAATCATTCTACTGGGAGAATTGCTGATTAAATCCACTACGTTTCTTTCCTAAAAAATTTATAGCTACACTTTTATTTCCTAATCCTCTGATTTAAGGTTTATCACAAACTGCTATTTGCAATTTGCTACGCCATAACCTATTAATGTACTTACATTAACGTACTTCAACTTTCACGCCATCATTTGTCCTAGAAATATCCCAATATGCAAGGAGATCCACAATTTTGGCTTCTTCAGGATCAGGAAACATGCTAAAGCGTAATAATTTTGTTGTGGCAATATTAGTTGTTCTGGTTATTATTAAATATTTCTCATCTCTTCTACAATTTTATCTGCAAAGTAAGTCTTGATAAATATTCGAATCAACCCAGTCAGAACCGTCCTTGGATAAAACAAAGATTGCATGTGAAACAATCTCCATGAAAATGAACTTAGTGTACGACAAATTCAAATATCCGGTCATGATACCCGGGCAGCATGGCTCAGTGGTGTACACATCACAGCCGTAATGATAGGGAGTTCGATTCCCTCCCGGGGAAAATGGCTAGGGGCTGTTTTTGGCGAATGCTGTGAGTCAGAAAGGGGGATAAAATGGGGGACGTGCCTAAACGATGTACCAATCAGGTAGATTTGAGAATGCCTGAAGGCGCTAGTAGCGGCTGGAACCTCTTTACTCACGAGTTGACTCTGTACAGCCTCAAGCCTTCCTAGTATTAATTAACAACAATGCAATGTTAAGGGGAGTTGGCAATAGGCCCGGAAAGTAGCCTGCTCCCAGTACCTTTACTATAATAGTGATATCGGTACACCTCGTATAACACACGTCCGGCCAGGATGGTTTGATTAGGTGCCGTCATGTTTCCGGCAAACATCGCTTGTTTTCTAGCCATTTGCAAAATTTGTAGCCATTTCCGAATTGTTTGTGACTGAATTGAAGTCGAAAATAATATTCTTAGCTAATATTAAATTACATATTTACTATCGTGTTAAAAGTAGGGAAATATTTTATTATGTTAATGCATATGGTAGGAGTTTCAATAAAAATGTTAGATATATATATACTTACTTGTGTAGGAAAATGTTGTTCCTTCACCACTGTTATTAATAAATCATTTTATTAGCTTCTGATTTTTGTTTAATTCATCTAGTTAAAATTTTTATTATAATATTAATGGTTATTGGAAAAAAGAATTAGCAACCTGAACCTGAACATGTCATTTAAAGTACACGAAAATGTGTTTATCAACAATGCACCCGTGTACATTATAAAAGTAAGAAATTGCACGATATGTAAATGGATTAGATGTCTAGTTCTAAAAATAAGGATTCTGATGTACTTGTATGCATGGAAGTCGGCTCAAATGAAAATGAAATAATACTTGTAAAAGGATTTGATAGATAAATATTGCTGTTCAAATTAAAATGGTTGGTAATATGTTTGTCATAATGTTTTTAAACTTTATCGGATCCAGTTATCAGCTGACGTCATTAATTTCTCAGCAACATCAATTAATAAAAGTTACATGAATTATTCAGTTGATTTTTATATTATTCATTTGCATGTTTATGATCTGCTCATATACATCTGAGTATCGATTGTGTACCTGCTGTTTATTTTTGCCAATGCTACACGAGTTTTAATTGCGATTATAATATTTAGCCCAGACTCTGTTCTAAATACATCCTTGGATTGGTACCACTGAAAATTATTCGTAAGCCATTAACTTTTAAAATGTTAAATTGTTTTTAATATCGGTAAAAGCTACGAAGCCAAAATTAAAGCTAAAATAGAAACATTTTAACAAAAACGACAATGCTATTATATGAACTCATTTTAATTTTACAATTCAGAAAATATGAAAAGGTAAAATATTTCATGTATCGCTTGCTTGACCTGGCTATTAAAATTTAAAAATAAGTGAGCACTACATATCTCATTTCGCATCTCGCGTGGAACAGTTATGCTTATTTTGAATATGGTTCGTCACAGTCATATCCTATGTATATAGTTTGGTCAATACGTTCAAGAGTTATGTATACGGACCGACGGACAGAATGTTTGATTCTATAAGCTCCCTTAGGGTGAGCAAAAATCGCCGAATCAAATTTATTATTCAGTACATTTCGCCGTAGTGTCATCACAGTCAGTCATCAGCAATGTGATTAGTCATCACTTCCCCAGGTATGCCAACTGAAAGGCAAACAGAAATGGTACACAATCTCATATACATTTTGTTATATGTAGATACATAAAAAATATTTCATCACGGTAAAAACTAACTAATACCATCTATAGATACTTCGATAATCTTATTTGTTGACAGTAGATTTAATTTATTACTGTTTATTTCAATATTTTCAAATGACAATTATTAGCCATACGGTGGAAACTGAACTGTGTTGACATTAAATATCCATTTTGAATTTTCCTTAAATCCAATTGGTATAAAACCCAATTATGTCCATTGCCTAAAACATAATCATCGCAGTCTGCAACCAGTAATCTACTAAAATACAATTGCAAAAACTTTTGTCTTTAACAGTACAATGGCGTTCAATAAACAGGCCTTTAAATTTTATCTTCTTGCTACATTTATGGTTATTGCTGTTATTGGCCTTAGCCACGGTGCATCCGTTGAAGTGTCCGTAAGTTATCATGTTCAAAATTTAAATACATTTTTCTGTGTATTCTATTTCCTAATTTAGTCTAGGCAAACAAATTTTAAAAAGCCATTTAACATAAAACTATTTTTATATTTAGCAAGTCCATATCAGGAAATATTTTTCAATCTGACCGAAAACAGTTAGCGTTAAATTTGAATTGATTTGAAAAAATTAATAAAACATTTTAATT
Organism: Tomocerus minor; assembly: GCA_009936455.2. NCBI lineage: Eukaryota > Metazoa > Arthropoda > Collembola > Entomobryomorpha > Tomoceridae > Tomocerus > Tomocerus minor. Next base: position 6,226 of record JAAAYG020053492.1, read on the forward strand.
GTATTTTTATAGCTAATTTCTATAAATTGTCTTAAAGCATACCTACGTTGGGGAAATAAAAATTTAATTTCAAAATTTACATGTACACTTTGTAAATATTTTATTTAGAGAAATGGTATTTATTGTTTCAATATGTTTTATTTTATGTTTTCAGCAACCGAGATGTTCCATTGGCTTATGTAGGGACCCATTTCTTGGCGCACCGGACTGGGTAAATGCTCCTTGGACATGTTGCAAGAGCTGGAAGTGTGGAAAGACAGGGATTTGCGAAATTGATTTCCGAGGATGAAGATATTCATCAATTTATTTTTTCCCAATTAAAATTTTTAGATAAATATTAAGCCATCAAAATTAATGGAATTAAGTGTCATAATAATAATGAATAACTTTGAAAATTGTACCTATTTTTTCAACTGGTGGCTTTAAAGGAAATTTGTCGCATGCACACTGTTTCAAAAATTGACATAATACTCTGCGACATAAAAATTCTTACGACAATTCAATTCTTAGATTCCAGATTTTATGATTCTAGATTCATGACTTACAGAAAATAAATTAGGTATCATTCAAACATATTTTCAAGAATAATTTTTAAGCATAAGTCTCATTCGTTCAATTTGGTTCTGTAGTCTGATATTGAAATTCGTTGGCAAAACAATTTATTTTTAAAATTAACATACACATGATATATTATTTAATAACCATTAAAAGCGAAGCCCGACTAGCAACTACCGATTCGATTACATTTATAAGTAACAACGGGGATGCGTGGATTATCTCCATAAGCGATGATTCTGATGGTCAGAATCAGAGGCTAAAACCAAGCTCTTCTAATCCACACTTTTTAGCTTATTTCTCATGGATCTTTCAAAAAGGAATCAGAAGAAGTTGCCAAATTTTTTGACATTCTTCTGGACTGTAATGACTGTATTCAGAAGATTTGTGATTATATTAATTTGGCAATATCAATATGATTAAACGGCACACAGACAATTATCTACACACGCTCAGCGCGGACATGTGTCCTTACGCAGAAATTATGGCACATAAAATACATTGTTGAAATGCTAGTTTTGAAGTTGACTACAGCAAATAAAAACTGGAAGATAAATTCCCGAAATCTATATTTTGTGCAAAAAATAATTTCTGATACCAATAGAAGTACAAAAGCTGCTACAAAGGCTAAACTAATACAAAATATCGTAACAATGTTGGAGTTATAAAATGTCAGCCCCCGTGGAGGATTTCTTCGCCAGCACGTTTTACATTTGGTAAAATTTCGGGATTTGTAATGTTCCAGCCATGCATGAAAAAGACCCGAATGGACCACAGCAGACAATTTTTGGCGTACGTAGGATGTGAGCATGGGAAGTAGAGATGTGTCGACAGTGGTATAAGCGTTGAGGTCTAGAAAGGAATTTTCATTTGTTCCATAGTACAATTTCTTGGTTGGTTGAACTCCTCCACTCTGTGGATTCCAGTGAGAGTCATTGAGAAGGCGATGGAGACGGGAACTTCTGAGAATGAGGACAGAATTATTGCATTTCGAAATCCATTGCTGAGGGGAAGTCGAAGGAAAATTATCATAAAAATCAACGACTTTGTAAATCTTCTGAATTGTATTAACTCTTTCAGACTGAAGCTCCTGGGAATAATAGTCTTTAATCACATTGAGCAGTACAAACCAGGAGAATGACTCTTCTTTTACCACGTTGTACCCTTTAATGGCAGCCAATATTGTACTTCGATTTTCATTTTCAAAATATATATTCTGTTTGTTGAGGCCACAACCCTCCCGAAAGTAATACGTTTTATTCAATTGTTGACAGTAATAGATTCCTAAAATAGTATTTTGAATGTCTTTTGCAAATTGAAATGGTTGGAATTCATTTGTTTCAGTAATTTCCCCAAAAACATTTATGCCAGAGAGATTAGCCAGTTGCTGAATGGATTCAATTTTCTTGACAGGGCGAGGCTCAACTAAATCCGAAATGACAATTCCCTCATAGCCATTTGAAAGAACTATGAACATAAGCAACAACGGCCCCATTACTAATTTAATCCAGAGAGTCTTTTCGGTTACTGCTGGTAGTGAACAACTGTTTTTCAACAAATAGGCACAGATGGTCAGAATGAATGGAATACTCCTCTCTTTCTTGCAAAATATCACTCCGTGGAGAAAAACCACTACCAGTCCGACTGAAATGATGATACCCATCCAAGCATAACTCTGAAATGGTCGGATATATCCATAAAAAGAAAGACTTTCGTCTTCCAAAACGACGCATGAAATGAAATTGAAGGACTCCTCGGTTGTTGGCATTCTCATTAGATAAGGTCGAGAGAGACGACCCATATGCATAATGCGATATGTTATGAAAGAAAGATACACGTATCGAGGGAACGAAGCCCGGTTTTTGCATTCCCAACTGCTTGCAAGAGTGAAATTTGATAAGTTTTGAAAAATGATTAAGGTAATTGGCACAGAGGGACTGTCGTCATCGTAAAATGATTGAGATTTTGTGAAATAGAAATTCCGATCGAGTCTGCCACAATAATGTTTTTTATCTTCCCAGCTATTGTTATTATCCTCCTCTATAATCACACCAGACTTTTTGGCTACACTGCTATCCCGAATGAAGATTTTTATTGCATTTCGACGCAGACTCTTCCCGAAACAATTGTTTTGGAAACAGAGCGGCATTAAAGTAATCCGAAAGTGTATGAAGAATAATTCGGGATTTGGCAGGTACTCAGGACAGATGAAGTATATCGTTGATTGATCTTTTTCTGACATAGACAATAGAAACCATGGTTTTCTCAAAAATAGTTCATTTAAAGCGATGGTGTCTTCGTTGAGATTTGTCGGAACATCAAGGAAATTGAATTTTTTATGTGCCAATTCGAAAACAGGTTTATCGACAAGGACAAGAACTGAAGATTGCTCCCCCACATTATACCATTCCTGCCAAAACATATCCCTGAGATAACCAGATTGTGATCCACTTAGTGATTGAGTGTGAAAATACTCACTCATATAATTAATGAGCATGATATCCATGAAAACTGTTGAGTTAAAATTGACCACAATGTTTGTCACACAACGGAAACGGCTCAAGAGAATTGGAGATGAGAATGATGTTAAATTATTTTTCAGCAAGGCTTTCATGCAGTATCGAACATTGTCATAGTCTTTTCTTTTACCAAGTAGCATATTTTGATTGCACCGTTGGACATGTACAGGCTTTTCTAAATTTGTGAATGCAAATGGGATGTCTATTTCCATCATTTGATTAATTATTGAATCTCCTAGTGTATCACCGAACGTACTTTCTTGGAATATCAGTCTGATATAGCAATCTTCTTCCAATTGTAGCACATCTTTCAATTCCCACCCCAAACAAAGACTGACGAGAAGCACATACGAGTAAAAAAAGGATTCAGACATTATTGGGATCTTAAAGTTAAAAATTATTTCGTTGGCTTAAAAATTTCTAAAGTAATATTATTTGGTTAAAAAATAAACTTACTATATTTGACTAATAAAATTGAAACGCAGTTAGCTCACTAGGCTTATAGATTCGTGTGTGCTTGTCGATAAATTATGTCGATACTTTCAAGGATCAGTTGTTTTTCATTTCGTCTGCTTATATAAACCAAGCAAAGCGTGATTACGTGACCTCTTTTCTCAGCTCTATTTTGCTGTTCATTCAGGCTACGTAGGTAAAAGCTTGAACGAAGCGACATTTGCTTAATAATAATAATGAATAATACATTCAATCAATGATAACTATATGTTACTATATGGATAATATTAGCTAGAGGTCCAAAACCGATGTTTCAATATCGCTATTACCGAAATTGATCCATCGGATATACCGGTATTATACCAAAATAATGTAATAATTTCAATGTTTTCAGCCATCTACATTTGCTAGAAATAGCCTCAGAAATGAATTAAAATTCTAACAATGAACTGTTAAATTTTGCGAGATACATAATGCATTTTTTTGTCCTTGAAACAATATTAGCCGAAAATGCCAGTATCTAAATTTTTGTTTAACAACGAATGTTTTATCAAATTAATTTTTATGGTGGTCTTATATGTATTTAATTATACGTCTCCGGAAGTATACTCGTCTGATTGCAAAAGTTTTACAAGTAAACATCTTTGAATTTTATTTCGGAGCTCTAAAGATGATTCAAAATTCAACATATTTCTTGCAGGGAAATTGTTTAAATGGTAATTACTTTTTATTATGGGGTAATAGAAAACCAAATTAATTAGGCCATAGAATTTCAAATGTATATTTAATAAAATTAATTATTATTATCTATTAATATGTTGTAAAGACACTTCGGCTGCTTCATTCAAAAAAGCATGGTACATTTTCCTTTTCATAATAACATTAATTGGAGGCGAAAAAAATATCATTAAAATATCAGCATATTGTAGATAAAACACCTAAAATGTTTTTATGAACATATCAAGGTTCTCTAAATAACCACTCTGACATCATCAGTTTATTTCATGCCCCTATTTCATTTTCTTGTAGATAAGAATCACTTGTTAAGAATGGCCAGTACCAACTAGTGGAATCTATGAATACTACCAACGAACTACGACAATTTTACAGGAATAGTAA
>JAAAYG020053514.1:0-10867 GCA_009936455.2 Tomocerus minor
CTAATGTTGTTGATATGAAAAAGGGAGTTGGGAAGGAAAGCATTAGGGAGTTTTAAGGAGGGAAAGGATATGTAGGGAGTTTAGGTAGAGTGGAAAGGGAAATTTGGGGAATAAATTATTCAGCGTAAACAGTTGTCTGGAGTAATGTATTTTATCAAAAGGTATTTTTCGTGGATTAGTATTTCAACGACTGTATCTGTTCCACATATATGTTCGCCTTGTTTATTATTGCCTATATTATAATATTTATAATATGTATGTATGCAGAAATTCTATATATATATCATGTCATGTAAACTTAATGCATAAGTTTTTTCACACAGGATTACATTTCGGAGGAGTAAACAGAACGTGCACGCTTGAATGCGACTAGAAGCATTCAAAGAGAGATTTCCAATGCTATGTTCATTCAAGCGCCCCTATAAATACCTACAATTCCTAAGAATAGTGCTCATTGCCCGAGATTCTGGATTTTATGGAGAAAGTAGGGCTCTCTCAAGTGCCCTCTTCCGTTATCACATCTCCTCACCGGCGCCGTATAATAGATTTAGCAATATATTAGAATATTAGCCAGGCAGGGATTTTAAATAACACATCTTTAAAATATATATCTGCTTCTGAATCTGTCTGCGTAGATTTGATGCATGTGATGTGGTTTCCCTTCCTTTTTGGCTAGAGGGAAAACGTAAACTTTGTGATCCGATCTGATATTATGATGGGATGTGCTACTAATGTTAACTATGACGTCTCTCTCTCTCTCTCTCTCTCTCTGGACTCCCTCACTTTCTCTCTCTCCTCTCTATGTGCACGGATGGAAGCTCATGCCAAAATATAATGCACATGTCTCATATTTTTCGTGAGCTTTGATTTTGATTCATCTCCGCCATTCATCTCCAAAATATTCCTTTCACTTTATTTCCAAACCACATCATAGCCCTTTTTACTCCACCTTCACAACTTTCTCCTCCTTTGAATCCACTACAAATTTTTCTCAAACCGCATATAGCAATATATAAATATAACCACACATATTATATATATATACAATACACACTTGTCTATAATATATTTATATAGAAATATATAGGCACACTACACACACACATTCACAAATCGCTTTACAACTACCAACTATTCAACTCAAACAGATCCAAATACCTAACAACTTTCTCTTTTACGTCCCGAATCTATTCAGCTCAAATACAATCTGCATTTCAATACTTTCACTTTATGCCACAGAGAGAGAGAGAGAGAGAGAGAAGCGAGAAATGAAACCAACTGCCTTAGATTATTTATTGTCAAGCACAAAATCAAAATTGCACTTTTAATATTTATTACACTTCAACTCAAGCCCCATCATCCTCTCGTGAAACTCTTTCTCCACAATGCTTTCTCCTAACGCACATAAACACCTATTATTATATAAATGCAGCGTTTTCTGAAAAATAAAGCGTTTTCGACTAGGAATATTCATACGATGAAATCCTCAAGGGTTCCCTGACTTTACGATGGTGGCAATAACTAAAACTTTTTGAAATACAAAAATATTACAACAACGCGTCAAGTCAATATACACTCTTAAAAGAAGTTGTAATAATGGCATGAAAACTTTTAAGTCCCTTGATTCCAAAGGATACTTTTTGTAGGAATGTATAAAGGGAGATAAGAAAAAGTGTGTAGCAATCGTAGATTCTTAGATAGGTACTGTGTGAGTATAATAGAATAAAGTTAACACAAGTTTCAATTACTGACTTGAAATGAAAGCAAATAAACCGAAACAGGAAATAGTTTCAGGATAACGAAGTCCAATTATTTCCTAACAAGAACTCACCATTATATTTTAAATTGAAACTTTAGCACACAATGAGGGATCTTTCCCTACACGATACCTTAATCAAGATACACGCACAAAAATTCCAAGAATTATTTAGCTCCGAAACTTTATCACTTCATTAAAAAGAAATTAAGGAAACTCTAAAAGCCTCCACTTTCTCTGTCGTATACTTTAAGGTATTCGGCTTTCAGCTGTGAACTCATTATTTCCAAATTAGAAATTCAGATACAAAGCCTTACACACACGAGATTTTTCAGTCAAGGAAAAAGTATTGCATATCAAATCCCATTTTTTACAAAGTCATTATATGCAAAAAGCAAGTCTTTTTTGCACAAAAACATCTAGCCTCATGTTTATCGAAAGAATGAGGAAATGAAATCCTTGCTTTGTACTTTCTGTTCTTATGATTTGAATAACTTTGTAATTCTGTATCGTTGAGTTTAAAATTAAGTGCAAGTAACGACGTCACCGACATTTCCACCTACTGAGAAAGTAATAAACATGGACCAATGCAATGCCACAATATAAGTTCTGCGTGTACAGCCTGCAACAGGCGTAAATGCCAAATTTAATATGGAGCGACAGGTACTGTGAAAGTAATTAAACTAGAGAGTTTGTTAAGCAATTTCATGACGAGTGGAGATTCACGTGCAGCTGGCACTTGGAAAACCTCTCGTTACAAAACTATAAAACCACAAAAGAACTCGTAAACTACGACAGCCTTTCATCTCATCCGTTAAATGCTCTACACAAATTATATCTGCCCTTTTCAAAAAACTTTTTCTGAGAATTCTGGAAATAATATTACGTTCTTTAACCAAAACTCCACAAAATCCTAATTAAAATTTAATATTTGAAAATATTATATGTTTAACCACATGGATTTCTCATGTTTCCGCTATTTAATGCTATAGTATACAATATACAGTATACTTGCTCAACCTTGGAATTATTTACTATAAAATGTTTACTTCATCCTTGATCTAAGTAAGTCATTTGAGTATCATACGAATTTAAATATTACATAGTTGAATGAAGCAATGTTGAATGTTGCATAGTTAAATCGTAAAACTACATTTTAATGCTATAATATTTTCAAGTGATTTTCCTTTTTCCTTCTCTTCCAGTAAATGTGTGTTTAGGTATCCGGTATTATGGTGATATTTTCTGGGTTCAACAACAAAGATTGATCTTTTTTAAAAACAGTGAAAATTTAATGGCATAAACATTTGAATAACTCTATACACGACAGAGCCATTAAATTCTAAAATTCATTACAAAATTTTCGTATGAGGTTTTTAGGTTCTTTGATGTAAAATGAATGAAAACTTTTAGCCATATCTGCAGTTGTAAAATAGTTGTGATTGGCATATTGAGGATGAAACTTGAAAGGTGGAAATGTTTATTGTTTGATGTCTGGCAAATTTGCCACTAAATAAATAACCGAGAGAAATACTTTGCAACTGCCAGCGCAATAAATATGGATGAAAGAGATTCTTGAAACTGGAGAGGACCACAAAATGAAAGATATGTTGGTTATGAAATGTTTTGCGGTAAAAATCAATTTGCAAATTCGCTTTTAATGGATAAAACTTTCTGGTATCCCCTCAACTTTATGGTCTAGTGTTGCAACTCTCTTTTCTTTATTTTTCTGCGAACCAGTCAAGTGAGACAAAGCTTTGTTTGACTACAACATTCCAAGAAAATCATGTAACATCATGTTTTCACTTTTAATATGCTAGAGTGTCGTCACAACTTTCATACAAATACATAAAATTCCCAAATGTTTCAGTAAAAAAAAAATACCCGGCGAAAGTGGACAGTTTTAAGCGTTGGCACTTATGTCCTTTGTGAGAAAGCAACATGATATTCCCGAAATACATACCGCAATAATTCCTTCATTATTTGATGATAATAATATTCTTGTCACAGTTTACGGGGATCACAGCTTTTAAAACAGTGGGAAATATGGTAGTGAATAAATAGGGCGTGCGATTATTTGCTTGTTACAACTTGCAATAAAAGGTATAATTTTTTTACTTTTAAGTGGTGCATCATGTTTATTTTTGTGTTATCCATTTACTTTCACATTGGTAAAATCTGCTGCTGCTGAAAAGTGAGATGAGTTTACTGCAGTGAAAAAAGTGTGGAAAAGTTGTAGCGTGGGCGTTTAGTGATAGATGGAGCATTTTCATTTATATGATGAAAGTGATATATGAAAAGTATGAAAAGTCACCATGTATATTTATCTCTGGTTAAGAATAGAAAAGATATTAACGGTTCCGTGAGCGAAACCACTTTATATTATTACATTTTGAGAGAATCACGTCAAATGATTTCTACTTAGAATTAGAAAGTTTCAAATGGATATTTTTGTCTTTATATTCTTGACTCTATTTCAATTTTCTTTGTGAGTTTCGCAAGAGAGATGCAACTCCAAGCGTTTCATCTCCTGATTTTCACAGAAAGGTTAAGAAAGCGCCGAGTAAAGCGAATCCTTAGTGAAGATAAAGAAAGTCGCCGTATCTACTGTTACCCAAAGTAAGTTGTAAAGTAAGGAAGGAAATGGAAGGTTGAACTTCTCTTAAGTAAGGCAAGACAAACGTAACTTTCTATTTCCTGCCGCCGCGTGCGTGTTCTCTCTTTCCCTCGCCTCGTGTGACCGAATCTCCCTTCTGTCTGATTTTCTGTTTCAATTCTTTCACTTTCCCCATTTCTTACTACTATTTACTTTTCTCCACTCTTTCATTTCATAAATTAATACCTGCCTTCTTTCATTTTACTTTCACTTCCTCATTTGAATTTACTCAAAGCCACAAAGGAATCTCTCTGCACAAAGTTGTACTTATTCAGTGGCATTCTAATAATTTACCATCCATTGTGAACTTTATATAACTAGTAGATAGGATCAGAGAAATATATATCTTGTCAGAAAAGAAAAAGGAAAAATTCTACTTTTTTTTCTTTGTTCACAATGCCGAATCGACATAAATTGAAATCCTTACAATCCTCAAATGACTCAGATGACTTCATTCGTTTAAAACCTAATGAGAATTTTTAATTTAGCTAAGGTTAAATTGACAGATCAAATCAAGTTATCATTATAATTGTCTGCAGCATCAGAAATATCCGAAAGAATCACTCTACATGTAAAAAGGATGAGAAATTGTATGTGCCAAATATGCTTCTACATTTTTAGTAATTCTAAGAAACATTCTTAAGCTTCTGACACCGTGTTTTCTCAACTAAATTCCAGCGCTGATAAATATATCGTAGTCAGTTAACAAAGCGAAAAATAAATATCTATTGATTTATTTAAACCGAACGTTTTTAAGTGAGAATCTGAAAACAGAATTCCATTCTATAAAAGAGTTGATGATGAGGCAAAATTCCGAGAATGGACGATAAGAAGTTATTGGTTAATAGAATAGAGTTTGTCTGAAAAGGCAAACATTTTTCACACTTTGCGCGAAAATGATTTAATTTATCATATATATTTTGGTGCGAAATTATATTTTTGTTGCGGCCCTACAAATGTACCTACTAAGCTAATAGGACTTAATGGAGGAAATACAGCATGAATGTAAAAATTTGTTGAGCAATACTCTACATTTGAATACATCGTAGATAAAACTTAATATAATATGTCTGAGTCGTTAATAGATACTTAAATAGCCATTACCATTAGGTTTTACGTAGGTTTATGTTGCAGTGTGAGATTTTGGACAGCTTGAGCGTTTGGAAAGTTTATATCGTAGGAAGTAGTATGAGAGAACAGCAATTTGAAGAGCATAGGGTGTATAATGCGGTGTAATGTTACTTTAATGACAATACATGCTTATCTCGGTTAAATTATAATAGGGATAATAGAGAACGCGGAATCTACGTCGCTTTCCAACTCACTCGGAAACATGAAACAATTTATAAGTGTGTTTATCTAGGCAGCGAATTTAATGTAGTTGTGTGTGACTGCATATAATTTGAGGGGAAGTTCATTTAATTTGAGTCAGAGTGTTTCATTTCGCACACCCACAATGGAAGATAATGAATGGAGAAGAAAAGAGTCAAGTGAACTTGCTGTGATTAATTTCGAGGCTAATAAGTGATGCATAATTAAAGGTTGACATCAAGCGTACAGTAGGACTTTAGTGAGAGAAAGCACGCTTTCTTAGCCCTTTCTTCTCTCACTCACTCCCACTCCTTTTCTATTGTTATCCATGAAAGAGAAAGAGCTGGCCATGAACCCTCTACTCTCTCTCTCTAAATGTAGTCGAGAAACATGAAAACATCATCAAGGATCACGGTCAACAGACTTTCATAACACAACAACAAAAACAATTTCATCTTTCTTTTCATTCTATCCTCTCTAAGGGCAAGTATAGTTCACAATGCTCCAATAAGCTTTATTGGCTCCATTGTATTAATTCATTCACTGATGCTCACAATACTCATGTACGCGTAACTCAATAAAATTTTCCCCAATAATCGACACTGATAATTTTTGATGGTCATTCATAGTTAAATACTTTACTGCCGGACATAATAAATAAATATTTTTATTTTTAAATATTATTTAATCCCCACAGATTTAAAATTTAAATAATAATTTTCGATACTCTTGTAACGTAATCTGTCTAAAAGTAAGTTCCCAGTTCCCAAAGGTGGTTCCCTGCTTCCAAGCATTAACTGAAAAGTCGGTCATCGCATCGCCGGTTTTAAGTTTATACAGATACCTATATAGTAGATAAATAGATATACATATAGACAGTAAAACTAAAAAGTGTCTGCGGAAAAGAGAAATTCCATTTGTACTTGACAAAATAATTGGGGAAATTGGGAATTTACTTTTATACTTCTCTGTAGCAATGTGAATAGAAGATAATAAAGATTATGCTTACATGTACAGCCAGCAAAAGAAGCAAGTTGGAGATGAGAAGAGCAAATCCAATGTGAAGATGGACAGGGAGTGAAGATGTCGGAGAACTCTTTCGTACACATTTAGCTGCCCCGAGAACTGTCAACACTTGAGCCACTGCTGCCATTACGCCACCCACGGCCTAAAGTTGGTAAAAAAAATAATTTTCATGAAATGCGTCCTTTTTATTTCTATTTTATCATTATTTTATTTCATAAAAGATTTGTTTTGTGGTGGTACTGAGTACTGACTACTGATAAATAAAACGATGACTAATGCAGTTATTGCTACACAATAAAAGTAAAAGTATACTCCAAACAACTTTCAAGAAAAGCAAACAGTTGCAATAGCAGTAATGATGTTGAAGAGGTAGCAAAAAAATGAATTGATTGAGAAAAGTCGTTGCAGAAAAGCATAGAGAGGAAAAAGTCAGAGAATCCATTATATAAATCAGGGATTGAAATCTCTAATTGAAAGAATGAAAGAAAGATGAGGGAAGGGAGGAAGAAGAGGAGGACGACGACGTAGTTTACTTGGCTGTGCAATACAATGTCACTAATCCCTTTGTAACGAACTTAATAAGATTACAGAGTCGTTCTTTTGTTTGCTATTGAGATTTCTCTGTCGTCGACTCATTTTCTCATGCTCTGTCCTCGCCTTTACTCTTTTCTCATGTTCTCATAGAATCTTTTGTGCAACTTCTAACTCATCACTATCTTCGGCACCGGCCAGATTTATTTTCCATGCTTTTCCTAATTTATTGTCGGCCTTCCTTTCTTATTATACCTTTCATATAACTTTCGCCTTTAACAGCTTATACTAAAAACTCTGCGCAGATGTTTACAAAAAAAATATCTGCAACAAACAATTTTTCGAATTCACGATTATCCCTTCTCAAGTTCCCACCATTTACAATTTAAAAAGCTTAAATTTTCCTCATCATTACTACAGTACGTAAAAATCCCTTGACTTTCCATTCTCTTTTCTTGTAATAAATGTAATGTAAAACTTTAAAGCAATAATGAGTTGCAAAAAAATTATGTGGATGTAGAGACAAAAAACCAATGAAAGATTCATAGGAAATTAGCATAGAGAAAGCGAGTGTTTCAAGTTATTTTTGTTTCACACTGTCGACACTGTGTAATTTTTGTTTCTAGTAGTGTGATAAAAAATGTAGAAGGAATAAAAATCTAAACAGTTTCAGTTGACATGTTTTAATGTTCATGAGCGTCGGAGTGAAGTGTTATGTCACTCTTTCTTTATTTTACAGTGTAGTGTGCAAAGGCAGGTGGGAAAATTGGAGTAGGAGTTCTGGTTGGTTTTGTGAAATAAAAATTTGAAAATGTTTATTCAGTCTTTCTGCATTGGTTTTGGCAATAGTTAGGGAAGACAGGTTGGTTGATGATTTCGACATAGAAGCTAACCAAGTTGAAACTGTAAGTTTGAGTTTTAGTTTGACTTTAACCACAATTTGTATTACAAGTTGGAGTCGTCGTGTCCTTTCTTGTTCTGATCTGTCTGTCCTTGTATAAATTTACATTTGGAAGTGAAGGAGGAACGTGTGCTGCTAACTTTTGCGACACAGAGAAAGAGAGACAGTAAACTGGCCTCGTTTATAAAACTAACGGCAAGCCGTATCAGAAAGCTCGCCCTAGTAGGGCTATCCTGTACACAGCTTTACGGAAATCAACGGGGAAAGTTTAACAGTGTAGTATTAAACTTTTTATAGTATAAGCCACTGCTGAAAAAAACACTGCTTCTGCTATTCGGACAACTTAAAATTTACATTGCTTCCATTAAATGTTAACTATTTTGGTAGCACAAAATGAATTATAGAAATCTTACCGCTTCTATAATTTCCTGTAGTATAAAAAGAAAAACACTGCTTCTACTATTCGGACAACTTCAAATTTATATTGCTTCCATTACACTTTTACTTTAACTGGTATAAGATATTACAAACTGCTTCTACCAATTTTTTTAAAATAATACTACTTTCGGTAATGTTTTTCCCTAAAGCTGTGCACAGGGTAGCCCTACTAAACGAGCTTTCTGTTACGGCTTGCCGTTAGTTTTAGCTCGCCCTCGGAGAGCTTATGGAATCACACATTCTGTCCGTCCGTCCGGTCGCACGTTTGTCCGTTAACACGATAACTCTCGAACGCATTGGCGGAGGTTGACCAAACTATGCATAAACATTTCATATGGGCCCGTGACGAACCCTATTCAAAATGGGGGCAATTGGTCCACTTGGTCCACTGGACCACTCCACTTGGTCCACCCATTGGTCCACACCTCCACTTGGTCCACCCATTGGTCCACACCTTATACTTCATATTGCTTCTAATAAATGTTAAATATTTGGTGACATAAAATATTGATTGCTGCAATTTTTATTGTTTTTTTATTTTAATATTGCCCGAAATTATGAATGCATAGAAGCAGTAAGTTTTCCATAATAACTGTTTTCAATATTAAATAATGTTTGATATAGACAGTATCAAAAATCCATTCGTTCTTGGTTACATTCGTTTAATGCGCCTTAACTAGTATTTGTATGGGTATTAGTGAGTAGAAGTGACTTTGGTGAAAAGGGACGTGGTTATTCGTAGCTACTACAGTGCTCTGTTCAGTCAATTCTGATGTGATTGGATGGCGTAAACTGTTATTTTTAATAAAGCTAAATCAATCAATCAAAAGAACGAAAAAAATTAATGTTTACGGCGCTGATTGTTATCTGATTTACGTCTGTACAAACCCCAATAAAATTGTGCACGTGGCTGTTATCTATACGCTATTATCTACCGTGCAGTCCGTGACCACCATGTGCAGACCTTGTTCCTGTTTAGTAAACCTTGATATCCAGGCTCATTGTTTTTTTCACACTCCCATTACATAAGTCACTACCCAAGATAAAAGTTGGATTTTGATATATTTTTCACGCTAAACTCAGATTCAAGAATTTTACATTAATTATTTTAAATCCACCTACTTGTATGGTTGACACCAAATTGTAATTACCAATTTAACGTATTGATACCAAATACTTACATATGATTTATATTGCAGCTATATCATTTATTGTAGATAATTTACTTTAAAAATGTTATTACACATAATATATAACTGTCATTGGTTTACACTACGAATTTAGCAATAGAAATTCTTATCGTTGCACGAGCTTTCCTAATCTTTTCCGACAATACACTGCAAATTCCAACGGCCATGAATTATTCTATTTATATGTCCTACCACGACATCATTTTCCCAACAAAACCTTTCAATTTGATTCCTTTCAATTATACCTTTTATTTTCCAAATATTCGTAGCAAACTACTGTTTCGATCTCGATGGATCCGTCTATTATAAAGGCATTAAAATTAAAATATATTGTTATAGAATACAAGATTTTTATTTTTAAAAAATTTTTAAGTAACAGAAACAACATTACGGAAATGGGAGCGATTATTTTGAATACGGAGATAAATCATTTAGATCAATTAAAAAGAGAATATTTAAATAAATTACATCTTGGGATAGTTTTGAATCCCCAGAATTTAAATAATATTGAAACACCAATGGATATTGAGGTAAATGAAAATATAGAAACTGTAAACACCATAACTTTACCAATATATATGCAATTAATGCTCTTTTCTAATGGTAAATATTTAATACCCGTAGATAAAGATACTGAATTTTTTTTATATTGGCTTGTAACTGAAAGTAAGAATATTGCAGAGAGCCTTATAATAATAGACGGAATATTTTCCGAAATAATTTCCTTCTTCCAGAAATTGTTTTAGAAAAAAAAGTATTCAAATTGATGGTTTTTTCGTTGGATTTTGTTTTTTTTATTGTTTATGAAGCAGAGCGAAATGAAAAAAAAAATAAATCAAAACAAAAAAAATAAATAAATAAATAAAAACAAAAAAAATAAAAACAAAAAAAAAATAACAAAAAAAATAAAAACAAAAAAAAAACAAAAAAAAAAACAAAAAAAATAAAAACAAAAAAAAAACAAAACCCAAACTTTTTACGACATTTTTGGCTGGGACTCTGATTATTTGGAACCAGATTTCCGTTGAAAATCAGTAAAATTGTTTGGCTTCATCATC
>JAAAYG020053525.1:0-10866 GCA_009936455.2 Tomocerus minor
AACAAAAATTATATTATTGCATGCATTGCGCTGTAATGACGTCACGTGACCAGCCCCGCCCCCGAAGGGGGCGGGGCGTGACCCGGGGGGCCGAAAATGGCTCCGACCCGGGGTCTGGAAAAAAATGGGTGGGAATGTCTGTCACACACTCAGGCAAATATTGTGGATGTAATAAAATTATAAGTATGCAGTCGTGTACTTGTTCATATTCATCAAAATCGCAAAGCAAATATCCTTTAAGACTATGTATGAGCAACGAAAGATGATTAGCACTAGCAGATCCAAAGTCAATGAGTAAGAACAGCAACGTTTAGTGTGTGCAAAAAGAGGAGGCTTAACGTTCAAGGAGAGTGAGTTTAATGGAGTACGTGCCATAATCTTATCTTTCCAAGTTATGATTGTATTTTGCATATTTATTCCATCCTCCTTAGCTCTTTCTTCCTATATACATACAACAATGTTTGCATTTCAAGATGTCTTCGTTGTTTCTATCTCATACTGATGCTATAAACTATGATGGTGACTTGATACTTGTACTATTTACATAGGTATTCTTATAATCATCATTATCCTTTAGTACATATTATTATTGCCAAGTGCCTGTATAAATGCTTATTAAGTCTAAATTGGGTTTGATTTGATACTACAAGGCTTTTTGTGTACTTCTTCAAGCTGCTAATGTTCTTTTTGTGTCTTCTTTCCCAGAAGTCTTCTATACATTTGTCATGTTATTTGCCCAGAAAATTTTCCTGTCAAGTTTGTATAATTTTGTAATGTGATTGCATTTGTATTTAGTCGGTAGTAACAGATCATGAGATTTTGGTCTTGGTTTTGTATAATTAAAAATGCTAATAGAACATAGCTAGAAAGTATTTGAAGTTAGAGAAGGATGTTGTTTGTTATAATGCTAATTTGTATATTATGTTAGTTAGAAGGGAAGTTGGCGTATAGAAGAGACATTGTGCATCAACACTGTCAAGTATGAAAATGTTTATTAGTTTGTTGATTGTGAGTGTCGCATCATAAATAGCAAGTAGGTAATGGGATAAGAGAAGCGAACAAGGCAAAGAGAATGAAAGAAATGTATAGTAGAGTGAGTAATCTGTAAAATCTGCATTGAATGTATTGTAGTGCAAACAGTTTTTATCGTCATTTGCTTTAGAAAGGATGAGGACAAAATGACAAAGGCTAGTGAAGTGAAGTCAGGCAAGGTTTTTAGCGTAGCTATATACTTAATTCTGAAGTAGGTATGTAAGTACGGACATAAAAAAAGGAATGAAGTATGAAGGGAAGGGACGTTAAGTAATTGAACTAGCCGTACAGGCTAACAAAACAATTCAGCCATAGAATTCTATTCTATCAGCTCATCTGTCTATAATATTCGCAAATCGTGTTCCGTGCAGATATGTGGGCAGAAATGGAAATGGCCAGCCAGCCGAGTCTCTCTTTAGTTGTATAGCCATATGATTTTATTTGGTAGTTTGTACATACACATGTATGTTGGACGTGTATGCACACTGTCGTCATACTATTTTACTAATATATTTACTATATATATATGCGATTATAATGATGTAATAGTATGTGCTACAAAGTTCTGAGAATCAATTTTTTGTATCCTCCCTTTTTGGGATAGCGAAAAAAAGATTGTATATGTATGTCGGATGCCCGTATAACAATGTTAGAAGTTAGAATATTTATTTGCACGGTGGTATATAGGGAAGTGATTGAATAACTCTATGATGTAGAATTCTAGGAGTCGTAGGAAATTTGATAGTGTTAAATCAAGTGAAGATTAGCCTAGAATCCAATTCAGTCAAACTAATCTTAAGCCTTAAGAGGAGAGCTAGATAAATCCAGATTAGTCGCAGTATATCTATCTATAAGAGTTTATAATGTGATATGACAGTATTAGCTATAATATTAAAGCTGATATTGTCTAAGTATGCTTTGTATAGACTGTGACACGTAGGCACGAACACTTTTCTCTCGTGCTAAATGCTCTGCTAATAAATGTGAGCATATTATGTGCATAGTATGGTAATGGTGTTGTATTTTTATATGAAATGAGATTAGATAATGGTGAGGGAGCTGTGTTAGAGTGTATGTGTGTGTTTTGTGCAGAGAGAGAGAGAGAGAGAGAGACGTGGCACGGACGATCATAATAATAATAATATCAGTTTTCGTTGTGTTGCTGTGGAAAATGGAAGTAAAGGGAACGGTTGTGTTGTGTGTGAGTGAGTTTTGATGTGATGTAATCCAATGGATGTAATGTACGGGCAGAACTTTGTGAACGAATGGAAAAATCTATAATGTCCTTTAGCAAGGTCATGGATTCAAGGTTTTCGCAAACTCCCAACTCCGCCTCTAACTCCACTCAACTCACAACTTCGCATTCAGCTCCAGAATTTTCTTGCTCTTGCTGACTATAGAGCAAGGCCTAGCTTAGGTCGCACATAAGCGCCGGTTTTGTCAGCTCTCCTTTTGCTCTATAGCTATAGCCCACTATTCTGCTGGATGGATGGATGTAACGAGTACCTACGTGCACTGCTGTTAGTTAGTTAGATCTCTACCTATTTGTACCTATGTATTGCATGCTATGTCTTTTTGAACTGTGCACAGGATAAGCCGAACGTTATCGCCAAACTGGAAACTTGTATTATTCTTCTATGTACCTGTGCAACTTTTTGCAATTCCCTCCTCTAGCTCCCATTTTAGAGTGTGGTGCAATGTAAAGGATATAAAGTGTTCTATCATGTCATACCTATTATCGTATTTATTACGTACACTATTACGCAGACAACTCCTGCATCTTATATTTATTATATCATTTCAATGACTATAAAGATTCAAATGCCGTGTAATTTTTCCTCCGGGCCACCATTACATCCATTAAAAATTTCCCTTGAAATTTTTGCCACTCGTCATCGTCAAAAAATCATAGCAGCTGTGTAGTAGCACTCTCTCTCTCTCTCTCTCTCTCTCCGTAGTTGTACTTACACGTTTATTTACGTAGGTACAAACATTAACGTAATCGCTTTTTTTCATTCCTCCCATTATAATTATGCAAGGTTGTTGTAATAAACTAACAACCTGAGACAATAACTTGCTAGATGTAGATTTAAAACTTTAAAGTCTAAAGGTTCCTCACTAAAATATTTTTAATGCATCTATAGCCGTTTTAATAATGATAAGTACAGGTCCGTGTTAGGACCACTTTTTATGTCTGTTCATCAGACATACATAGACAGGTGAATTTCAATGCTTTTTGGTGGACGACATTGATCGAGTTCGTTAAGACTTATTGATGAGCTACATTTATGTTATATTACATACAAACGTTTAAAACATGCTTTTGTGTAATAATTGACCAGAAAATGGATTTTCAATTATATTAAAATATCAAAATAACATTAAAATAATAAATATGAGTGTGTTAAGATGGTGAGTATGAAAATGGTTTTGACATGTGCTGAGTTCTTTCTTATCTAACTAATTAATATGTGCAAATAATGTATGGCGTAAGAAAATGTAGTGGAATAGGTTTTCGGAAAAAATGACAAGGCTAGAGCTACGTTATTGTCCGCATTGTGTATTCTGATAGTGACACTTATAAGCAGAAGTTAAATAGGTAAACATTAATGATTTAGTTAGTAGGACCAGTAGCCGCAACCACATATTTTACGAGATATATTTTCCCCGCTTTCAAATTGATATAACCGAGTACACACGAAGTAACCCAAGTGATACAGCCATATCTCTCTCAAGGTCTACGTGTAATGTGTACATATTTTTTAGGCTCTAACCTGTAAATTAAAATTCCATTTCTGTTTTCTGTGTATATGGTTGATAGTATGTGAAAGGTATATTTTGTGTGAGTCAGGTAATAATTTATGTCCTGTTTGTAGAAGTTAGATGCTAAAAGAGGTTGAAGATGTGCGCATGGAGTGGAGGAGTGAGTATTCTGTTCTGAAGTTGTGTCGAGTGTAGAATTTCATTATATTCTATTATTCCTTTCTGTCAAGCCACAAATCATAATTATTTATGTATGTTGTGCTTGCTGACTAATTGTAAGTATTTGTAAGTCTTCTATTTCAAGCAAGTCAAATGCTTGCTACATGGTTTGCTATATAAAAGAGCAACTGCTGTATCAAGCCTGAAATAGTATAACTAAAAGTATATATGTGTGTCTCTACCTCTGCCTGTTATTTATGTGCTGCTAACAATTCGTTTTGCATTCTAAACCTCTAAACGTCACTACTTCGTTTTAGCCTATCCACAAAATGAGAATGTCAACGCGTGTCCTCAAAATCCTCATCCCCGTCGCATTTCTTTGTGATAAACAGCTTTTAGTTGGGACTAATGAAGAATTGCTCTGCCGTAGTTTGTTACTTTTTGTAATACACTAACTGACTGGGAAGTAGGTTGAACACTATTTTATATGGTTCACTTGATTTTATAGAGGAGGAAGACTTAAGTTGGTGGATGCTTTTTCCTTCTTTTAGGCACATCTTTTCTGTGTGTGAAAGTTTAGAAAGGAGAAGGGAAGTGGAGGTGGAGCGGAAAAGACGCAGTTATGAAATTGTAAAGAAAGCCAGAAAACTATTAAGTCTCTCTCTCGTATTTTGCTACTTAAATCACATTAGATTTTGTTGTAAGTTGTGAGTAATGTGGGAGAAGTTATTTCCCTTTTTAGGAAATAAAGAAGTAGGTCAAGTACAGAGCGAGTAAAAAAAAAGAGAGCCGTAGCTACATAGCTAGCTGCCCTGCATGGGTAAGCAGGTAGAGAAAGTTGCCTGGCAATGAAATTGAATTGAGTGGGGAGGGTGAAAGCTGTAAGGGAAGGCGAGGAAGGGCAAGGGAGGTGATGGGCCAGTGCTACAAATTGCAAGGACATGCAGAGCGAGGAAAGAGTGTTAGAGAGAACAGTGTTATTATTGTTCGGCTGTGCTCAGATAAATTATTTTAGGCAAAGGTTGTGCAAAATCGGGAGCTCGCTTGAGATTCTGCCGTAGTGTAGTAGGGACGGAGGAATTTTGCCGTATTTTGTGAATCAAACACCCACGCTTGACGTCATCCCACCAATTATTGATTTTCCTCCGCATGCTTTCCTATCTTTTATCTCCACTTGTAAACTTAGCTGCCTCACTGCATAGCCTCTTTCTCCTCTTTGCAAACACAGGCCGCTACAGACTCAAGGAGACTGCAGCTACCTACACACATACCCTTTTCAGTTAGATTAGCTACCTACTTGCACTTTTCAACTCCTTTACTTCTTTTCCTTTAAAACTCAAGATGCGCAAATAGTAGATAGCACTTTCTCACCCTTTAGCCCTCTTTTTATTTACGTCCTCCACTTACCATTCATGTGTAATTGATGGAAAACACTTCTGCTCTCATCCTTGGCATACTCAAGTGTACCTACTCTCATATCTATGCGTACATGCATGCAGAAAATTATCTTTATTCTATGTTAATAGGTTAAGAGGATGATTCTCCAGCTATTAAACAATTTCCATTTTGAAGAATGGATATACAAAAAAGTAGCATTAGTATAAATCCAATTCAGGCCTTACAAGTTTCATTATTTTTTTTGGTCACTATTTATTACTCTTTCTGTAGCACTGACTTAAACCTATAAGAAAAATTATGTTTATTATAGTGAGCTAGTAGCTATTATGTTGTGTGTTATGCCAAAGTTTTGTTTACGTTTACACTTGAAAAAATTAAAAGGGCGAAACACGTTTTCACTCTCCACCAGTGAGCAAATTAAATGTTCTGCTAGCTGATAGAATTTGTGTATTAGCTGCCTTAGAATATTATCTTGACATGTCATGTCTACATATAGTTGAGTGAATGAATGCAGTCGTAATACTCCCAATTCCACCAATTGACACAGAAGGCTCAATTTGTCCGCAATTTTCATTTTTGCAGAGCAAGGACAAGAAATAGTTCACAAAGGTCAAAGTACAATTAATAAGTCGTTTGTGTGGATGTCTATCAATTCCTTAGCTCAGATCGTTTCAGGAGTTGGTTATTTTGAGGTTGTTGTAGTAAAATATTATGGGCTGTGTAAGGATTCCTAGTAGGGAAGTAATTTGGTTGGATTGTGTATGGATTGGATGGAGGAGGAGGTGATGGATGATAAATGTCATGGACTTGGTGCAGCATGCAAAGTGGCAGTGCGCCACGATGGCGGAATGGCAGATTACGGTCACTTGTTTTTCTGACAAACTTACATTTGGCAAACCTTGAACCAATTTCACCGGGAGTCGAATTCATTTTATCGGGTAGTTGTGCTGTGACGTGAGGTTACTACTCCACTTACGACGATATAGTCCATAGGACAGAAAGCGACCTCGTTTCCTTTCATCTAACTTTCACACTGTGCTAAATATTTTTAACGATTTATGGCTACGTAGCGTATGGGTTGTGAGTAGGAGGTTCGCTTTATGGGATATTTATTATTTCATACCCAGAGGCTTTGGGTTTCATTAATTTATATTTGCTACTGCTGTGCCTTAAAATTTATAAAATAATAATACATGTTTATGCTAACAAAAGAATTATGTCTATAAAGTCCCCAGATATAAATTATTAGAATACATGTACATATTAAGCTTGTAGTATCCAAGCGTATTGGTTTTAGTAAAATCCTATCTGCCAATTATTTTCTGAGTACGGGCACTCGTATTTTGTTGTCATTATGTCACAGTGGTCATGTCTTCAGTTTTTTATGCCCCCATGTATTGTGCAGACATTCTGAGATCGGAACTGGAAATGTCATGATATATTAGTAATCCTGCTGATGTCAATTGGTGATTCTTTAAGCCTTTTTTATGTCGAAGGAAAAGGAAATGACGTAAGCTGAAATTAAGGGTAAGAGACACAGGAGTTTAGAAGAGGGTCGGGTACTTAGCAAGATGGTTAATTACGTATTGTAAATTGCAATTGCAGATAAATATTGCTGTACGATTGATATGATGAAATCAGATAATTTTTAAATCTCCTTTTGCTTTTTGCTTGAGAGCTCTAAAAGTTGATGGAAAGTATGTTTTCGATATATTATCCATTATCCAAAAAAGTTGAAAATAATGAAAGGGATATATTTATTTGCGAAATGACATTCCGCAATATCCTTTTGAAAATACTACTAGTAGTTTTATAATTGAATAGTGTGCTATTGTCTCACCTATGTCCTATTTAAGTAGAGGCTTATCATAATCTGGACCCTGAGTACCACAACTTTGTAGTACTATAGGGTCTATTCATGCATTAATAAGGTCAAAGAAGTTTCAATGTTTTGGTTTTCTATAGTTCCTAAAAATATTGGAAAGCAAGGAACCAGAATGAGGTTATTGCTGTAATAATTTACTGTTTCATTCTTATCTGTTTTAATGACCGTGTTTCACATCACAGTGACTACTGGCCTTTATTACCGGATCGACAGATAAGAAGGGTCTAAAAGATTTATTTAATGTGCTGTGCTGCGTATTATCTTTATTGTGAGCTTTCTCTTCTGATTTCGAACAGAAAGAAAGAGAGCTTTGTTTTATCTTCACTTTTTCTCGCTGGCTTTAGTTGTCTCTGGGCTGTATCTCTAGCGTTTTGTATATTGGATATGACGGAATATTTCACCCCTCATACAAGGAATTCAAGGAAATGTTGCAATTTTGAGCCAGTAATAATACATATGATCTTTGTGCTGCGGCTAGCAACTAGCATGGATTTAAAAAATTCCAAGCGGAAGAAATATCTTGGTAATTTTCTTTTCACAGGTTTGTCTTATAAAATCCGTGAGAAATGGCATCAAAAAAGTCGCGTATAAACTCCAGTTGGTGTTGATCTTCAAAATAAAGAAATTATGGCGTACCGATTAGATGACCGATTGGATGGATTTTTTTGTATTTCTAGATCCAAAAAAATATTCCAGTGCTGATTTCATTGTTTACCATCAAAATATTTTGCATCGAAGGATTTGTTTGGAAGGAAGGGAGGAAACAAACTTTAATTCCCAATAATATAGTAATAATATAATTTATCTGTCCAAGTCAGAGATATATAGAGATAGGCAGTTCAGCGTTGTCTCAAAATCGACATTCAATGAAATTATCCTTGCGTATTTAAGCCGACTAGATCTCAGTGTTCAATCTATCCGTCACATGCGGTCAAATTGAAATTCATAGGTTCTCAACACAGATAGGTATTCTGAATGTCTACAATACCTTTATACGCTATTAGTTAATTTTGGGATTTGGTCCCCTGTTTACGAACCCATTGCAAATGCACATTGTATAGTATTTTCAAATCATGCCGCGCTTGGCGGACGAATTGCAACAGCCAATAAATATGATTTCAACCCCAGGGTAAAAGTGGTGAAATGCATGAGAATCTAAATAACACAGCGAGAGTTGCAATTTCCATTCTACGTAGGTATATTATTAGTATTATTACTTCTATAGTCCAAATTAAATCGGTCAATAGCAGGTCCTCGTAAAAAATGTAATGTAGTATGGTAGTGTCATGCATGCGGCTCTTGCGGTAATAGTATTAACTGATGATAAGGAGTTTAGTAGATAATAGTTTAGAATAAAAGCGTTGAAATACAAAGGGAAAATGTAAGTAGGTTGCTGCTTTATGTAATTTTGTTCGATTAGTCTAATAGATATTAGATTATGGAGCTTAAAGGTAGTTGAAATAAAAATAACATGTGTCGACGTCGACTGTCGACAATTTGGAGTAGCGTATATATGTAGATGCCATGCCAATGATTATGATTAGCTATTGTTTACTTGTACATTTGTAGCGTATATGCATTTTTAAATGACAATGCCTAGTTATATAAAGTTGTTATTTACAGTATAATATAGTTAATAGGTGATGTAGTAGTACCCAAACCTTGTATGCAGCATTTAATTAAACATGTATATGGGAATGACAAGGGGAATCACGTGCACGTACATAAGTTTGAGTATGCTGTGCTTATTGTTCGTTTATAGTTGGCTATAGTTTGGGAAATACAGATTGCTAAATGACATGGACATGGACGTATGTGGCATGAAATGATTTATTTGGGCGAAGGTCATGCAAATCTAAACTCCAAATTGGAATTAAGGAGAAAGCTCTCTTGTGAGTGTAGTTCAAAGGCTTGTGGAATTATTTAGGTATGAGTAGTTGGTGGAAACATGGCATTCGTTCGACTTCGAATTGGACTATAGATGATATTCCCCTTTGTTCTCCCTCCTTGATTTATAGGCAGCATTCTTTAATGCACTTGTCAACCCAGCCAAAGGTTGCATAGCATTAAATATTATTAGGAATCCGCATTTATATTCGTTTATACACACTAAATACTAAATCCTATATGTATATTTAGTGGAGTGGAATGTCAGAGGTCGAATGGATAGAGGCTCTTTTATTCTCTTCTCCTGACTGCATTGATTGCATGAAAATTGAACGTAGCTGAAAAATAAAAGATTGAATTGCAAATTGCAATGGACGGGACTTGTATGTTGTTGAGGGCTTGGTGATTATTATTGTAGCTCTCTTTTGCCAATCTCTATACTTAGGTATACACAGGTTCGGAATAGTAATAATATTACTTTCTATATCAAGTGAGCTATGATGCCCTGCCTAAGAAATGCAGTTTGGCCACAAGAGCGAAGTGATTAACATTAGTATACACAGAGTTCATCTCTGTGCATACAGTTTAGAGTTAGGGGTAGTGAGTGAGTCTCAAGCTGAGAGAGTGAGCGTATTATAGATGATGAGAGAGATTACATTTGTGCCGTGCAGACGGTGCAGATCATTTGTATGAATGGAAATAAGGCTGCCTACTATCTCAAATAAAATGCTTGTGAATAGAATGAAAGGCTAAAATAGACTCACTCCTCATCATTGCAACACAAAATATGCTGAGCTCCCTTTTCCCTTCCTAGCTTGACATTAGTTGGAATTCTACGGACACAATGCATCAAAAGCCTTTAAATGCCAACTCTCCACCAGCAGCACAGGGCTGCACGCTAATTAATCTAAACCATTCAACCTACAACTACAACCAATGTAATTTAGCTCTCTTCTCACGATTATGCTCCTAATTTGCAATCAAAATCTCTGATTTGTCATTAGAGTGAAGTAATTAAGAAGGACTTACACATTTCATTCTAGTCTTTTCTTGTATTGCGGTAACTTACTAAAAGACCTTCTTTTCACTATTATTTATAATTTAATATTACATCTATGACTGCTGGTCGACATATTTTTTGTCTAATTTTTGGTTAATGTATCCAACTTTTGTTTCTGCTACACAGTGGGTTGCTGTAGAATGTCTATCATGAATCATTTATAAATGAAAGTGGCGTCATCAATCCACTGCAAATTCTATA
Organism: Tomocerus minor; assembly: GCA_009936455.2. NCBI lineage: Eukaryota > Metazoa > Arthropoda > Collembola > Entomobryomorpha > Tomoceridae > Tomocerus > Tomocerus minor. The sequence goes on from JAAAYG020053525.1 coordinate 10,386, forward strand.
AATGTTATTAATTTCCAAATGTGCAACGTATCCCTCCCTCTTAATAGTTTTGTTGTACAATTGTACTTTTACAGATTTTGTATACAAACGTAAAGGAATGAATCCTTTGTCGTAAAAGAAGAAAAAAATCATCTGTCAAGATGAAATAATAATGAGATGTTGATTACATATTATTTGTCATTTTTATATTGTTTTGGTTGACATTGGCCGGGTTGTGATTTTGTGTTCATGATGGAGGAAAATGTTATTTCGTGCAATAGTATTATTACTGTTTTCGTTGCGTGAACATTTGGTTCTAGTTCCAGTTCTGATGCTTTTATGCATTTTTGTAAACCATCCTTCATTGTAGTTCTGTTACATTTACTTACTTAGTCCAACAATAAGCATGAACGAATTTTGTAGTTTAATAAACCCTTGTAGACGGAATAGGAAAGAAACGGCTGTAAACCTATTTCCTGCGACTGGGGTTGCAGTTGGCTCC
>JAAAYG020053536.1:0-10865 GCA_009936455.2 Tomocerus minor
TGAATTACTACCATCATTAACTCTATTTCTTGTGCTATCTATGTGAAATCGAGTGATTCTTCGGTATTTGTACTGCTAATACACTTGTAGTTTTATTTGGGACTCAGAAAGTTACATAATAAATTAAAAGTCTTTCTAATTCTATGCTATAGGAAAATTAAAAATACTCGTAGTACTTGTTTTTTTTAGGTAAGAGGTACGATGAATAATTTATTTCGTGATATTTTCTGATGATGAATGTTGATGCACATGTCTTTGCAAGTTGATTTACGTAATCTAAGGTAGATCACAACTCGCAAGTAATCTTTAGCATGATTGTACTAAAGAGATTTATATGTTCAGTTTAGTGGTATGCCAGAGCTAAAATTTATTCAAGGAAGATCTTGCCTGAGATGATGATAGAGGAAATCTTGGCAACTCTTACCTTTCATATTCTTTTCGTAATTAAGGGTGACTTTGAGGAGTGTCATACACACAGATATCATACGCACATGTGTACAAGTCAGACTCGGATCACTATTCTTGGATTCCAGAGAGCATGCCAAAAATTTGCAAAACCACTCAACAACATAGAAGAATTTGCAGTCGAGTAGTCTAGTCATCTTATTTATTGTGAAGTTAGAGAGATCTCTGGGGATGAGGCAGAAGACGTCAATTGACTCAGCGCCATAATATAGTGGAGTATATCAGAAGCTAATTTGACTAAACAACTCACCCTCTCAAAGTTATTGTTATTCGTTTTAAAACCACTTGAGAGTTTCGACGACATAATCAACGCTAATTTCTTATTTTTATAGGTTGTTTGCACAACCACAGAAAACCATATCTTCCTCATTACGCGACTGTGTACACTAATTAGCTCTATACTCTTTTCGCCTCTCTCTGTTCCTGTAATCTAATCCACATCCATTGTGAAACTAATTAAACTTCCACTCCATCAAAAAGGACTGCATGAGGTTACGAAAGTTTATTAGCTCTCCTAATATAATGATATCATAAACACATGGAAAGTCACGGGATTAATTGTATTTCTCTCTTACCCGGCACAGCAACTCCTGGATGGTAAAGGTGGTAGCGTCTGTATTGGCCATGACTGTAGGTCGAGGTTGCACCATTTATTCAATCCCTATAGTCTCCTTTCTAGTAGAATAAAGTAATTTGATTACAGAGATGAGAAAGTCTAATTTTCCTAATTAACTGCTTTATCAAATGTTCGTCGACTTTTGGCTCTTTGAGGTCTCCGACCGTTGACAGCCCCCCAACTTCCTGAAAACAACAAAACCACACTCCATTACATTTTGAATTTTGTCCCCAAAATACAGAATAGTGTATACATTTAAAAAGAAAATTCAAAATAAAGATACTGCTATCCCATTGTACATTGTTACACTGATATACTGTATTCTATAATTATAGTGCACACGTTTCTACCATAACTAACTTTAAATATATCTAACTATAGACCTACATAATTGAAACGTAAATTTTGTCAGAACGTCAGAATTCGTTCCAGTTTTTCTGTGAAAATGTCAAAGGAAATGATAATAAAAGAAAGAAGTTATAAAAACGCTTCGTCTCTTGGAATTTTAATTCATAGAAATTGTTGAGTCCGCACATGTAGATTAGTTTCCTGAAAATATACGTAGTCACACAAATGCATGCAAATGCAAAACATGAAAATTTCAAACAATCAATCAAGAATTAATAACTGTGTTTCTTTTTTAGCCTCCTTTTTGAGCACAATAAATTTTGTTATTAACTTCAAACAACCTTTTTACATGCGCAAAAAATGACAATTGAATTTAGTACATAGAAAGTTACAAATGAATTGTTAGTGGAATTTGGGTAAATGGAGACTATAGGTGCATTCATGAGTGTTTATTTATTTGAGCTAGGGGAACATGATGGGAGCTAAGAAACAAATAAATAAGTTATGGACACGGCTGTATGGACGCATGTCACCATAAAAGAAATTCGGACATAAATCTTCACGCGAATGTGCAATGCATCAAGCTGTACATGCAATTGTTGATACTGTGTTCTTAAACTAGGAAACCTATTGTAGAAAAAATTCATAAAAATGTTATGGAAATGTCTGGAAGGGAAGTCGTGTCATAGCTGGGAACGAACATACAGTAACTTGTTGAGTTACATCATATTGCAATATTTAGCAAAGGTTACCTTTCCTGTCATTGCTTGATAGGCGTAAAATAAGCAGTAGTAAATGCTAACAAGTTCGTATAGCAAATATATCTGTATCAAACATAGTTGGGAAATAAATGTTTTGAAAATAAGATAAAAACAAACTGAAACTTCGACTATTTACTTTTGACAGTCTGTGAGTCAATCGCATATTAACGGATTACATAGTAAATTAGATTAGTACTTTTTTCATCGAAAGAAACTAAGAAACCTACTAACATTAGTAATGGATTAAAATTTAAAATGTAGTTGCTAATTAGATATAAAAGCTTGTATATTTAAATGAACAGTCTAATTTAAGATATGTTCTTTTTTTGTACGGATGGGAAAATAGAGGAAAGCGATGATAGAATGAATAAGAAAAAGGTAAAACTATTAAGCAAAGGTTTGTTTATTTCAGTGTGAAAGTAAAGGAGCTTAAAGAGATCGATAAGGAACGGAGGAGAAAGTTTGCCATCACTCTAGTTGGTCCTATTAACATTGACAGTTGGAAGAGTGGAGAAGAGGCGTAAGATAAAAGTTATGCTCAAGATCTTTTAGTAGAATGGAGAACAAGTGAGTGGCAATATTACATAATGTAATGTATCGTTGTGTTATGAGCTCTGTGTGAATAGTGCAGTGTAGCGCAATAAAATACACAACAAAATGTAGTTCGGTATGGGTGGTGAGTATCGGAGTAGGGTATCTATCTAGCCTTGATGTTTAGGGCAGCGAGGGCCAGAGAGATCGGTAAGGTACTTTGGGCACATTAAATACATATATAAGGTAGGATTGATGCTTTTGTGAAGATAAATATACTTTCTTTCCTTTTCCACTTACTTTCCGCCGTATTTACGTACTTTAACTTACTTGAGAGTTGAATGTTCAAGTTGAATTGTGCTGAACGTTGTTATGTGGCACTCCGTATTTCTCTCTTTCGCTTTGCGACTTTTACTTACTTCACTTAGTTACATATTTCCTGACTGAGTCACTTAAGTTGAATAAGCTCACACGTTTGTCGACTATTTATGTTTAACTTTTGAGTTTGTGTTCTGTTCCCACTCAACTTTGCTGGACTGTGTGAGTGGAGTCTTTCTTGTAGGGAAATCAGTATTCACTTCACTTATCTATGGTATTGAAGAGTCCCCTTTGCACTGCCACTACAGCACACACAGGCAAACTAGGACTACACTTATATTCCATTTTCACTTCTTGAAATCTCATGCATTCTTATTGCGAGAGGAGAAAGGACACGCGTATGTGCGTTCCGACTCCCAAAAGTACATTATGGGTCATTGCCATTAGTGACCTTTTAAAAGACTCCTTTTGCACTTTCTTAATGTACTCCACTCTTTTTTGGCTTTCTTTTATGACACTCTACGATATGCTCAGGTTGCTCTACAGAGAAATATGTTGCTTTTTGCCAAGAAACTTTCGTCGGACCGACTACAATTACTTAATGCAAGTTACAATAGCATTTTTACTTTTTGGTATCTTGCCTTTTTATAAGGAATTTATTATGAGTGCGCGAACATACACTCAAGTGTACGTAACCTTCTTTCCAAGGACAGTCTGGGATATTTTATTCGGCAATTTTCAGCCTTTAAAACGACAGGGTTTTATTTTCCTTGGCTTTAGGTATTATTTTATTCTGCCATGCAATAATATTTGAAAACACCGGAAAATCTTATAAGGATTTTATGTAGAAAGTTTGCGTCATTATACCACAAAGTTTTTTTCCTCAGTGTTAGTAGGGAGACAACCAATGATGACTTTCACCGGATGAAAATTTCAAGCTTGAAAAGGGTCAGGTTACGAAAACCTTTTAGTCAAGTCCATGAATGTACTTTGTTTTATGGTTGAGAGTCCTCAAATTTCTGTTTTCATTTTGCTCTCGTCACGTCATGCCATGTCCTGGTTGTGTAATAAAGCTAAATCTAAAAGTAAAGAAATGCTTTTCCTACTTCTGCACAACCTCTCGTCGTCCACACACAAGAATACTAGCAGGTAATAAGGAATCGTATCTTTGTTTTTGGTGTAGATGCTTTTCCTTTTTTGTTTGCCTTCTTTTCGCTTGTCAGCCTTGTTCTTTTCCCCTTCAGATCTATTTCGATATCAAATAAATGAAAAAAAAATCACATAACTCTATCTCGACTTTCTCTCTATACCTACGATAGGAAATAATAAGAGCGATAAACTAGAAAACTATACTCTCCTCATTGGTGCACTAGAATTTTCTGTTCTTATTGTCAATATAGGAGAAAAGCACTATTTTCTTTAGTAAATAACCTTTAGAAGGGAAAAGATGAACGTTTCTCAGGATGAAATCAAATAAAACGCAAAAATATGTTTATACGTATATACAATTATTCTTGTACGACCTACATAATACATCCATGCACTATAGTATAAAAGTTACAATGGGAAAGATAGTAAAAAATGACAATGCCTTAGTGCCTTAGTAATAGACACACGTTTTTCGTATCGAAAACTAGAAAATATATCTGTAGCGTTTAGTAATACTTTCTTATTGTAGAAGATAAAAAGAGTGAGGAACACGTTCCATTTGATAGTTGGATACTTATACTAGTATGTACATAACTTGTTTTGTACTTACTTGGTTTATTTTGCTTCTGTTGTAGAATATATTGCTTTTTGCTGATAGAGCGTGCTTGAACTCTTTCTCTCTACGTTGGATGTTTGTCGAATAAGTGGAAAAGGGTAGTAAAGCCGATAAGTCTGATACATACAAGTGTAACACATGACACAACTGAAGATCAGTTAACTCCCAGTAGGATCCCACTATGTAGTTACATTCAGTTTAGCTCTCATCCTTTAGTTCAGTTGACACGGAGCACTATTACAATATAAATATGAGACGTGTCACAATCAAATGGTGACAACAAGGACAGATTCTCTAAGTTTTGTCACGATCGCATACTGTGCGAGCAAATATGTTGACAGGATGCAAAATATTTCAAGTTATTAACAGTGTTTCGTGTATTTTTCACATTTAGTTCATGTCAAGTCAGGAGACAGACATTTCTCTGCCAAATACAAATGTAGTTGTAACTAGTACAACCTAATGCCAAGTGTGTAAATACACAGATGCTCTCCTCGGAGAAAGTCACTGAAGCATGAAGGTTGTGAATAATAGTAAACAGAGAGCGTTTACAGAGTTGGGACTTTAGCCCTAGTGTCTGTAGAGTAGAGGAGAGGAGAGGTATCTGTGCTAATCTTTCCTTTCGGATCTAAGGATGTCATTCAGCCTCCATCAGTTTTGATAAAGGAGAGGATGATCCTGCGACAGGAGCGTTGTGGATCAGAGAAGATGTAGCTCGGCTCTCATCTTCACTTCTTCCGTAATGGTGTGTCGGCTAGAATGGCCGTGTTGTTGTCTTCTCTCTCTCTCTCGAATGTTTTCTGTCTAGTAAAGAGTTAGCGTTTGCTAGCGTAGGTGGGAAAGAACAGGAATGAATTCAGTTTTATTTTAGTAGACTGTGTCGTCGTTCGCACATTACTTTATAATTCAGAGCACAACAAGGTCGGGTTTCGACTCGAGAATTAAGCATGCCTATCCGTAAATTTCAACTCCCAATGCACTATTCAAAATGTACTTACGCAACTCTACAGAGACTCCCCGTTCTATCCTCCTCCATAAACTGCCAGAATGATGTTCATTCACGAGTATCTAAATACACAACGATGTACGTATTCTGACTGACGAAGCTTAGATATGATTATACCAAATGGTTCATTAGATTCCTTTCATTACAGCAAATGACCGTGCACTTAATCTCATCATTTCTCCGCTACGAAGAGAGAGCCAACTCCGTTCAGTCCTCGACTAACTACTGCATACATATAGTAAACATAGGTAGATAACGTAGATGAGATGAGCAAAATGCGATTCAGAGCAATAATACTTCTGTTCACCAGCAGCCTCAGCCAACAATCTGCATTTCAAAAGTAAAAGTCAGTAAAACATTGTATTGCCACACTAGCTGTGCCTCAAACACACACACACACATAGACAGATACTCCTATTAGCATCTAACGTGCACTACTTTCCCAAATGTTATCTTTTCAGACGTCGAGTAGACAGAGAGGAGCTATTTGACTTCACTCTCTATATCTGGAATAGCGTATTCAAAATCATACAGGAAATTGATGCTTCGATTCAAGGGAATTCCAAGCTCAATCACCAGCATGCCGACTCTCAATTTGCTTTCTCTCTCTCTCGCTCTCTTCCTATTGCCAGCCTCGTCTCCTCAGTTTATTTTCTGGATGAAGCACACGAGCTCCTCGATGATAATGAGGGAAATAATGCAAATGCCCTTAGCAAAGTAATAATCGACACTTTCGCCGACATACAATGCACAGCGCTTCCCTTTCACTAGAACACCTCTGCCTTTAATAGGAGGAGAGAGCAGTAGTCCTCTAAATCTTTATCTGTAGGCAGAGAATAAATTTTCCGGGTTTTAGTTTAAACAGTCTTTCTCCTGCGATTCCTTCTTTTTTTACTTTCTCTCCCTTTCTTTTATGTGGTGAATAATAAAGGCAATATCAATAATAACCTGGAGAAGTATGCTATTGATCCACCGGTATCATTGTTGTCCTTGTTTTTCGAACCATGGAATGACATAATTTACGAGAGTAACGAGATTAGGATTACAGTTTCAGTGTCTTTGCACAAGGGTATATAATTTTCTTTAGTTTTCCAATAATTATTGCTATAATGTGAGGAGGGATATGTGAAAGATGCCCAGCTCTCCCTCTCAGCTCCTCTCTCTCTCTTTCTAATGTTGTATGTGAGAGTAATGTGGCGTCGTAAAAAGCCCCAAGGCTCACTGTTTATTATAGGAATATAGTCCAGTATTTATGTACACTTGAGCACTAAAGTTTCAAACAAGTTCTATTATTAATAGTGGAGGACATCTGTGCCCTTTAAAAATGAAGAATAGGAGCTGTGTGGTGTGCTTATATTTATATGCGTCTCTACTGTGAACGTGCGATGATAGGAAGTCAGTTAGTGGCAGTTGCACAGATGAAGACTCTCAACCAACTGTATGCTAAGATTGGAACTTGGGTGACGTCTTCTTTGCTTTGATGCTTTTATAGTACGTGATTTCTGGAGGATGTCTCTTGTGATTGTGTCAAGTCAAGGCAGCTAACGAGAGTGACATCAGAGTCAAGTCAGCAGCACATAAGGTCCGTTAACTAATGTGATGTGTATGTGTAGCCTTCTATCTTCTATATTATTATACTGCTATAAATATATTGCTAATAGTGACTAGATACATAGATAGAGTTTGTCGTGTATATTTTAGTGTAGTCACAGCCGGGGGCAGGAAGCTAAATGAACTATGCTAATTAAGTCGCAGAGCAATTTATATTAGTTGCTGAGGGCAGAGGTGCTATTTCATTAATCGTAGTAAGTATATAGAGAGTAGAAGCGGATCGGCGATTCAACTGTGGAGCTATTTACTGTTTATTTAGAGTACAGTAGGGATGTCTACTTAAATGAGCTAGCCAGCAGAAGGAAGCTAATAATAAAAGACGTATATGTATCTATATTTACCTACTAGTGTAGACTTATAGAGCCCTTTTTAGTATTAAAGTTAAGAAAGAAGCGCACAAAAACAGAGGCAGTCAATGCTGACTGTCCGATCCGTGAAAAGTCTCGCAATGTACTGAAGAATGGAAAGCTGCGAGAAAAGTTTATGTTTAAGTTGCAACTTGAGTGAGATATACATAGAATAGAGAGCTAGAGAGAGCCATGCGCTTTGTGAATTAGATGCACACTGCACTAGGAAAGGAGACTAGACCTGGACTTTGCCTTGCCTCTCTCTCTCTCTCTATACTTACCAACTTACTAACTCCACACTCTACATGTACCACCTATACATACATAAGCATTCTACCCGGTTCGGTTGTCGGTAGAAAAGAGTCGAGCCTCTCTACTACATAAGAACAGAGAAGAGTAGTACATGAACATGAAACTTTGCCTGGCTTTGGCCGAGTCTGCATCCTGCCTGAATGCTTTTCACTGGATGAGTTGACTTGAGTGGCATACACTGCGAATGAACATTTCCCACAGTAACTGCTATAGACCTGATGACTTGAACTATCTGACATCCGAAACCTAACTAACCTTCTGATTCCTCCTACTGCTTTCCTCACTGGAACATGCATAGCTAATACTAGCCAATACTACATAATATTTCTCAACTACTATTGTATAAGTACCTGCGACTCCTTCAAAATTCCGACTTCCCTTCATTCCATATATTACAATTCTAAGGAAAATTCCTTAAAACGAAATTGCGCATATACTTTTACTTCCATATCACCTTCCGGAATTGTTTATACTCCTACTAGAGCTTTCAACCTATACTTCCAAGAACAGGTACATAGATAACTCACAACTAAATATTACTCTATTTCATAGCATGCATTACACCAGCTGGATATAGAACACATACTTTATTAGAAAAGTATCAGCTGCATGAAAAGACTCTAAGTTTACATGAAGAATACCGATACCTATTTATTACTGAGAATGTAGAACTCGGGGGGTAAGGCGTAGACTTCCAAAAGAAAATTATAGAGGAGAAATGGCAACATTTTGCCAAATTAAACCATCTATGGCAAAAGGTCCGATTTATGGTGGACTGCGCCCTGGGCACTCCTTTACTTAAAGGGTGTGCTCAATAACGGAGCAGATACTTTATTCTTTACGACAACAGAAATGCTGTCTTAAGATATTCAGCAGTAGTAGCAGCAAAGTACCATTTAAAATGATAATCACTATATAGTTAATAATTAATATATTCTTCATGTATAACAATTAATATCAACTTTTTCTGATTCCCTTCTATTTTTCAGTTGCATACGCCCTTACATTAATAAAAAATGGCATTTCATGTTTCACTGGGCATACAAATCATACAATAGATAACATTGAATTATTTCTTAATATATATGGCCATATGCAATTGAGAAATAGGAGGTAGTCAGAAAAAGTTGATTTTTTTCTTTACACACACGAGTAAAGGGAGCACCCCTTTGATAGGCATATCGATTTTGGCATATCCTAAATGAAATACTCTAATTGACATATTTTTTGACATAATTAAATTCGCAAATTGGCATATTTATTCATTTGTATTTCTTTAAATTGTTACATATTAGTGGGTATTATTCAATCACAGAAACTTAATTTTTTCCTAACGTAACCAAAAATTTCAAACAAAAACTAATCTTTACACAAATAGCCGTCTTTACACCTCATTTTTACCTAAGCTAAAAAACAAACAAATCCTAATATGCGCCATTTTTGTACACGGTGACCTTATACTTTATATAAGGTATGGCAAAATCGCAGAGGCTGGAATTTGCTTTGTCTATATGCCAAAACGTGTAAATATGCCTAGAAGAACGTATGCCAATAAGGTAATTTTTATGCCAATCTGTGTAGGTAAAAAGTATATGTCAAAACGAATATGCCATTTAGGGGGATTCCCAAAGTGGGTAGAAGTACTTTTATATAGTGGAATAATTTAAATGCTTGATTTTATATAGGATGCTGAGAGGCCCTGACAAAATACACCGCTTCATCGCTTGGAGACGTTCGGGTAATCTCAAATACGTCTCACACTTAGGGGCAAGTTTATTTTTCTTTAGGTTAAGTTAGCGTTACACCCGAAAGTCTCAAAGCGGTGTGTTTTGTCAGGACCCATGCTGAGTAAGTCGTTTGTGGATGAGAGATTTCCTGGAAGTACTGAATATTCTGTCGAAGTTGAATCGTGTATTCGATATTTGCCGATATCGTTTTGCCGGTTAAAAAGGGGGAATGCTGTATTATGCGCTCAGGAGTTGCTACGTAAGTCTCTGTACATGGCAAGGAAGAAAGTTCAATTGAAAGATCGAAGTTAACTATACAGATACTGACTAACGATGAGATGATCTAGGCCATGGAACAGTAGTCAGCTTAAGGTTCTGGAACTAGTAGAACGAAGTTGGAGTTCGAGAAAACGAGAAAAAATCTTACTTTTATTTTTTACTCTCTATTCTTATTTTATCCTCCTTCGATGTTTTTATGGTACAGTTTCTTCGGAAGACGACACGATAGCGTAGCCTGGTAGTCATCTTTTACAGTGGAAGAGCACGAGCAATGAAACCTTCTTTGGGAAACTCTGCGAATCATGATCATTTGTGCTGTCAACCGTGAGTGAGCTCCGTTTTGAAACACCAGTTTCAGTAGTGTCGTACTGCTAGAACATCTATGATTGAACAAACAAACCCCCCCATTCTATCAATCTAACTGAAAAGAAGAACATAGAAACGTCACGAAAGATTTTTTTCGATACGTTCGAGTGGCAGCTGTAGCCATTTGTCAAGTTGAGCCTAATACTATGTAAGTTTCAATTTGTGCTTTGGATGCTGAAGTCCATCTCACATTGGAATTGAAAGTTGTTTTTCAATGTCTTTGCGTATCAACTAACATAGTTGATGATTGTATCTGTTTCAACTCTTCACACCTCCACCATCAATGAACTAACTAGGGGAGTTCCGTATCTTCCTTACATCTCTTACATCCCCTATATCTACAATTCTTAATTCTCTTGTAGGAGATGTAAGCGATGTAACGGATTTCATGTAGTGGGTAGGCTTCTTTACAT
>JAAAYG020053569.1:0-10862 GCA_009936455.2 Tomocerus minor
AGTAGGTCAACTTGATATCCCTGATGTCTCAAATCAGACCTATACCCGGCCGGGCTCCTTACGGACGGAATCACCCGTAAGTAATCTTTCATCATTAATGTCAATGTTGAAAATGATTTACGTTGACAATAAAGCGTAAATATTCATCGTAAATACATGTCGGCAAGTCATTTTCTTTAACATTAAAAGGAAAAAGCAGGGTAGGCAATGTGTATTTTCTGGTCCACTATACCTTGCCTGGCAAGTCATTCTGTCTGACAAGACATACAAATATTACATAACAATTATATTTATATAAACTAATCATGATTAATTTTACGTTTTAAAGTGCACACAGCTATAAAGGTTTTCAGACTAGGTCGCTAGGACTTAAATGTGACAATGTTACGTAATAAATAAATCAACTTCATAATTGTGATCCTTATCATACCAATGAACGAATGAGTAAGCATTAAGAGGCCTTATGTTTGATTTGCAGTCACAGCATCAATAATAAATACGTACGTAAATACATATAAAGGCTATTTTGTAGTACCTTATATATATATAAGTAGCAAGTAACCAATTTGCCAATCTTGAAAGAGATCTGATTGTCAAGTATTTTAGCGTAAGCATACAGTAATCATCGTATTGCGAAATTGCAATCGCGAGGAGGAATGCGGCAATTATCGATAAGAAATTACCATTGTAAATAATTGGTACTGCAATGCAATTTCGAATAACTTTCAAGATTTACATACATAATATATACCTACTTTACCTACTTACAGAATAAGCATAATAATTGGAATATACATAATATTATGCTAAATTACAACAAATGTTTTGTATACAGTAACATAATTAGACTTACGCAGCAAATAATATTAATACAACTCTTGTCGGAAACGCGTAGCTCTGGAATGTGTGGTATTCACACAATAGGAATAATTAGCCCAATATTTTTTGCAACGAATTTTGCTTAGAATAAAATATCTGCTCCCATTTCGTTGCTCCAAGTTGTTGATTGTGTGTCAGGTTTTAAGTAGTCTTCAATCAGTTCTGTATTCTCATCCTTCATTTCAATCGGGGCTTTGGAGTCGACGAGTCTTTCGCTATACGTTCCCAACTGGTATAAACTGTTCATTTTACTTGGTGTGTAGCTACCCAGACCACCTAGTCAATAATTATAAACATCATAACGGAAACGCATGAGAAAGAGGTTACCAAATTAAATACCGCAAGACAGGGAAAAACTGAGTACGCTGTAAGAAAAGAAAACTTACTCCCAGAATTGTTTATGACATTACAAGTTTTTTGACCAAGTAGGTTGTCTTTATCTACATCATCGTTGACACTACTGCTATCCCCCAGAATAGAAGCCTCAGACGGATATTCGAATGTAGTTGTGGCCTCTTCATTGAACGAAATGTTTAACTGCAATTGAAAAGCGCATACAATGAACGGTGGAGCTTATTATTAGATTAGTACTATTAGTAGCTACCCATTTAACATGTTCACAGTTACCTCAATTCTCAATACATACAACACAAACAGGTTAAAGAATTTAGGTATTCCATTTGCCTTACTTAAATGAATTTTAAACACAAGCTATTTCCTTCATGCTTAATCTTTTATACGACCGAATAAACGATCCATAGGGCAAATAAATGTTAAAATAATTGTAGGGAAGAAAAACTCAATAAAATGTTACTACTCTACTGATAATCAAATTATCCTTGTTTCTTAATGTAAACAATTTTTTATTTTTCTCTAACTGTACTTTTATTTTACTTACCTTTTGTGACTTGGGCCTTTTTTGAATTGAACTTTTTCCGTTGATTATCACATTGGCTCCTTCGAAATGAATTAATTTCCCGTCTACTCGGTCAGCTTCGTCTAATTCTACATCGTCGTGTGACTCGTCCGTCACAGTTCCATCTAAGGTTATTTTACGTTTATGTAGGCCGTCATCTTCGATATAGTCGGGCACTTTTTGCCGATTTGTGAAATTGAATACCATGGACTCATTTCCCGATTGTTGTGACAACTTTTGTTTCTGATAACTTCTTAACTGGGAAGGAGCTTTATTTTGCTTATTTTCCTCAATTTTTTTAGCACTAGAATTAATATTATTGTGTTGCTGATCCTTCCTGGGCTCTACCGATACATTCTTCAACTTTTTATTATCACTGTTGCTATTTTTTAACTCTGGTTTTGCATTTGTATCATTTGTTTTTTTCAGAATAGTAGATTTTAGTTCACTACCTCCAATAATTCCATTCGTGTTTGTAGTAATTTGTGTTGCGTGTGGATCTTTATCCTTAGCACTAGAGACACTAATGCTTATTTTACTAGCAGTTTTCGCAGGTATCGTCGGTTCTAAAGAACCAGCAGGAATTGGAGAGGACGGACTGTTTACATTGTTACTGTTAGCACTAACATTAGATGAATATCCATTGGATATAAGGCCACGATTTTGCACAGGTTGTGATGAAGGCACAGATTGTGTTGAAGGCACAGGCTTGCTACGGTTATTGGTCATCGGTTTGCTAGTATTGACATCCATATGCTTAATCTCCGAAGAGTCAGCATGATTATTAGATTGGTTCTCACTGGCAGAGCCAATCGTGGAACTTTTAATTAAGGAAGAAGGAGTGATGAGGGTTTTGGGCGAGGATGTAAAAATAGGTTTCGGACTCAATGGTGGTTTCTTGGAGAATTGTAAACTTTTATTTGGAACGTTAACAGGCGAAATCAGGATAGGCGACGGCCCTCTCTCTCCATTCAACGTCGACGAAGGAATGGGCCTAATCACTCCAACTTGTTTCGGCCCAAGAGTATGGTTGCCAGAAGATTTATTCACATTGCTCTGTGTGCTTGGCATCGTATTTACATTCCCCTTAGCAATGGGGAATGAGGGACTTGGACTTTTCTCTTTTTCTTTGACTAAAAGTTGCATTGATGGTGACCCTTGAGCCATGACGTGATTGTTTCTTAGATTAAAAGGCGCACTGGTTGGAGAAGGTGTTGGTGGGGGCGAGGGCGAGCCAAAGCTGCTAACACTGCTAGACTTGCTCAATCTCAGAGCATGACCAACTTTTTTATTTGCGGGAATGTTTTCTTGATTCTTTTCAAAAATTCGTGCCGTTTCGCAAACAATATTTGGCGGAGGGAGCTCATGCTCTGGGGATGTTAAACTGCGAGCTCTCTGTAACTGATGATACTGCTGCTGGCCGTAATAATCAATTGGGCTTAGAGTCAAGTTGAAGTTTGACGTTGGTGGTGCTGGTATAAATAGTTGTTGCGAATTCCCCTTCACTGCCTTATCATCTGGGCTTAAGTTACTAAGATTAGCTCGCGGTTTCGACACTTCGATAATGACAATTTCCTCTTTAGGTAACACCACAGTCTTGAATTTCTCCAATATTTCCTCTTCGTGTCGAGTTCGATGTAATGCATCCACGGAGCGTGCACGTCGCATACGGTCCCTCCGATTCACATTACTGTTCTCTGTTCCAGGCGGTCGTCCCCGAGACACAGGGACGTCTGACCTCATGTTCAGCGTCATACTGCTCTTGAAACTTTTCTCCTCATTTTCAGATACAGGCATAGGGCTTGGGGAATCAACCTCAAGACCTACAAGTTCTAATGCTTCGGCGGAAGCACCGACAGAGTCAAGACAATTCTCGAGGCTTGCTGAGCGACGTAAACTAGGTCGTACATTGTTCTGTCGTAGAGCAAGGCTTTGATATCTTGACCTTAATTTCCGCACAATACCTGGCCCATACTCTAAGATGCTCTCCTCGCCACTCATCTTATCCCTCATTTCCTTCCGGTTGTTTTCCAAGCCATCCTCCCGTATCGGTGTCGATTTCTCTATTAACATAATATAATACATATGTGCTCAGGATTTTTATCAATGCTGCTAATTTCCAAAGGATCACAAAACAAATATGGCCAATTCCACACAAAACACAATCACATTAAAGACAGAGGACACGGGACAGAACTGAAAAAATTAACGTCAGCTCAGTACGCATACAGGACACTACTACGAAAGCTCTACTTATTTATTTACGTCTTCCTACAAAATCCCCTGTTATTAAATCTTATGGTTATTGCGAAGGTACTGCTTAGATAAAATCCTAATAAACTGCAGAAACTGTTTCTTTGGTGAGCAACAAGTGATAAGAAGTGATTTCCGGCAATCACAGAGCGTAGAGCAACACTGTAGCAGCACAGCAAAACTCCAACTACTACACATTCACCCCAGCACAAGACAAATCCAACTAAACTTACTTTTCCTATTACAATCCACAACTTACACTATGAATAAATTCATAGGAGATTTTTAATTCAGAGGATGCCTTCCTTACAATTACAATCACAACAATACATACATGTCAAGTTTTAATAGCACACAGACACAGGCAGAATCCAGAGCACATGAGCATTATACCAGAAAGTAGAGGGTCACACCAACACACCACACTCCTTACACTAGATGCTCAGAAATATAAAAAAAATACAATAAAGTTAGCTTTTCCTAGAGCTTTTCTATCTGACAAAGGAACTTCTATGAGACACACTATGTTATACTTTTGCAGTGAGTGAAGATTGTAGAGTAAGACATATATAGAGAGAGAGGAGGACAAAACAAAGCCTCAAGTCTCTCAGAATCGTCCAAGAAATGGGAGACAATGAGAGGATGATGATTAGAAGTGGTAGCAAACTATAAAACACATACTATGTATAAATGACTATAAAATTACATACAATTACAATGTACTTTTACACGAGGAGAGAGCTGAGGCTTGGCTTCAATTGAATTAGTAACCCAAGCAAACTAAAGCTGAGAAGAAACAGTTCCTGACCCAACCAGAGCACGGATGTAAAATAATGGAATTGTAAATGTAACAGAAGAATCTCACTCACTACGCTACAGCCAAGTCAAATTCCTATTCCTTAACAGCTATGTAACTACTATGTAGTAGTAAAGCAGTAAGTATAGCTACTACTATTTGTTACCTATTTAGCTCTTTCTTAGATGTGAACATAGTAGACTGTGGACTTTATACGAGTTGTGCACAGGGCTGTGAGTGTGACTGTCTTCAAAGATCTGCATTCTGTCTAGGAGCCTAGTCTACATTGTACTACCTGATAGTGACTACTACAGTCAGACCACAATCTCTTCACAGCCAACAGGTATATACTGCACAAGGAAGAGAGAAAGAGAGACAGGTAGGTTAGGTTAAGTATTCATGAAGGAATGCAATGCAAACAGAAACTACCATACATTCAGTCAGTTACCATTATAGACAGAGATAAAGAGAGAGATAGAGAAGCTATGTGAAACTCAAGTGCTATTGAGAAACACGTACAAGAAGTGAACACAATGCATGTTGATTTGTAGCAGTTTAAGGGGAAACCGTTACTCTTTCTGCTCCAATGCTTCTTACCGGTTCTTCTCTGTATTGAAGCTGCTATTCCTAACGTTGATGATGCCACTCCGACTGGGTCAACAACCTTACTAGTTGCATTATTACGGAGAGTCCCCCGTCCTTCATGTTCGAGCGATACATCTTCCCCCACAGGGACACCAGCTGAAGACTCAAAATACGATTCTGTAGAACTCCACATCCCCATGTTTCGGGCCACTTTCATATTTTTGGCAAGCAACTCTAACGCCCATGGCGGTTGAGTCGTCCTTGTATCTGCCATTGTACAAAACCACGGCTTCTAGCTCCAAAACCTCTCAAGACTCACTCAATCCCTTTCCTGTTGCTTCTCCACCTGCAATCAGAAACATAATTAAGATATTTGTAGATATTAATATATTGGTTGCAGTTCAACCACCACAATATAAACCCAATGAATAAAAGGTAGTTCTCCTCTACCTCCTCCTTTGTTCTTTCTCACTATTTCACTGTGAGCGAGTAATATTTAATGACATCCGATTTGCTTAACTTTTACCCATCTTACTAATACTAACATAAACTTATCATTTCACTACCTACAATATAATTATCTTGCCAGATACCATCGTAGTTGTTCCATATCCACGTAACGTATCAAACCAGAAAGAAGGGTGTAGAATACGTACAAAAATACAGTTAAAGATAACAAAAATGCTTGGAATGTTACTAATGATTACCACTAGTTTCAGTAGGTAACTAGAAACTTAATTTAATTGATGATACATCCCAACATTCCCATTCCATACTCCCAGCCCAAATAACTTACACAAAACCAAGAACAAGGCAAAAGAAACCTATATATAATACATATATCAATTTTCACAACAGGCTGACTATTTATTTGCTTTTTTTCATGCTACTCTTTTCACATAAATATATCTACCTACTTAATATTTCTGAGTTTCTAAGCAAGTTAACAATCTTAATTCCACAAGACCACATTTTGACAACTTACAACACGCAGTGTACAGAGACACACTCACTTTCCAACTCTCGACTCTCGAGAAAACCAAACTCTGCATTGCATTGCTACAAATTGAAACGACATAATGACATTACTTTCATTCAGCAAACCAAAATTCATTTTATGACAATGCACAACACTTTTCTCGATTATTATATAGTCATTAGTGTAACCGGTTGACTCCTATAAAAATAAAGTTATCCACCATTGATTCCAATCCACACCTAGCTACAATACATGTCCTTTGCTATTATACTATTTGCAGACTATTACATAACATACAACGTGCATGTAAGCCCAAATAAAATGACACCTAATAAGGAGTGGCAATATCAATACTAGATACCTACATCAGGCATAAAACTATTTAGGGAAAATTGATTAGACTATTAGACAATAGTAACTGAGAAAAAAACCAATAAGCCTTTCCAAACAGGCAGACCAATGTCAACAGTAATCGCATATAAATACCAAACTAATACCTGCGCTTAATAAATACAAAGTATTTTATCTCTACTACTCTACAATAACTCTCCCATACGTCCAAATACAGTAAACACCAAAAGAAGTATTATGCTAAAAGGTTCTTTGATATCAGACATCATAAAAAATGCTCAATACAAGAACAAAACCCACATTGTTATTTGTATTGATATTGAATGTAGACGGTATTATTTATCAAACAATTATGTTATAAAGATATACCTAAATAAAAATGTTTTGTGATAATTAAAAGTACAGCAACAACTTAATGGAAAAATAAACGGAGTAATCCAACCAAGAATAACCATAGTGTAGTAGTAGTAGTATGTTGTATAGTACGAGAATGTAATGTGTAATTTTTATACAATTACCGCATAGTATACAAGATACAGTCACAGTGATACAGATACAAAAACTTCCCTTCCTCAGTGCCTAGTTTACAGATAAACTTTACTATAGATGATCGACAACATAATATTTCCACCACGTTATTATTTGACGTTATTATAACAATATTATTCTTACTATTCCCTACAAGCATATAGCTATACCTGATAACAATTCACATCTACAGAGATCTACACATAATTACTATCCTGTACTGAGAGAGTAGCTCGTAGCTCTACGCTAAAATTACTAAGCATAAAGAGGGGTAACACGGCACCACTGCCTTACAATACCACGCACTGGCCATAGCACTGTCCATGTGTTCATTCATTTCAACTTTACATACGATTCTTGTAGAAATACAGCAAGTACACAAAATACATCACATGCCTACATCTGAACGTTCAAAAGGAAGTATGGGCATGAACACGGACACTATCCAATCTCTGCCACCAATATTATAGTTTAGTATTCGTAGGTATCTCTTTAATATTACTGGCACTATTTCTGCATTGCAATATTGCTCACGTTGCCCTCAACAAATTCTCAACTTTTATTTGCTATTCAAATCCATATAGTAAATTATATCGTACTGTTCACTGTTTACTCGTACAATTCGCACTACAATTTTATGGCTCTACGTTTGCATAAAATATTGTCCTAAACATGCTTGAAACTCGGAAAATTGGCAACGGAGAATAAGCAATAAATGAAAACTGAGATGTTATTGTTAAAAATTATGTTATGCTGTAACAGTATTTATAAATACGATTGTTTTCTAATGGGTACTGGAGATTACAATTACAGATAAACTGACGAGATCGAATAAGATCGATTTTGTCAGTTTGATATTTAAAAAATAATTTAACCTAACAATTCAGTTGCTAAATATAGTCTCGTGCTGACAAAGGATAATCGTCTTGATTTCACTTAACATTAAGTTTTAACTACCCTGTCTGAAGTTGGACTACTGTTATCACTATCAGGGACTGTGGCATGTGTGTCCTTTTCTCCTTTTTGCTCATATCAATTTAGGCCAAATGAAACATTATTTGTGTCCACATCTACACTACGTTGTTTGGAGGCTATTTGTGGGCTCCTCCTGTCTCGTAGGACAGTATAATACAACTTAATAGGGAAGCAGAGAGGCTCTTCTTATAATAAACATTTACACCAAGTTGCATACACATATAATACATTTGTTGTATCGTAACTTATCATAATATAAGCCAACCAAATACTAAGTAAATGCATAGTACATTTTATAAGCCTAAAACGGCATATTATCATGACTTCCTCTAACAGAAAGAGCGATGCAATGATACGCCTGATAGTTTTGCTACGTGGTGATGTGATCTGTGATGAATTGGATGATATGAAATAGATAATAATGATAGAGAAAAACAAACCCCGTTTGCTAGTTACTTATGTATGTAATGTACAACTGCTTCTGTAATCTGAATAAGCACTACATTCACTAATGTCGACTGCGCCTAATCACTTTACCACCTATCAAAAACCCGTCCAATATTCATGAGGAGTCAATTTGCTAAAAATTGCATCCTAAAATAATAGTGACCCACAATCTGTACCCGATTCCCTTAAGTTAGAGATCCGAATGCATACTAATGCAAAAACCGCGACATCGACATACGCCAGCAATGGTACTTCAAAAACCAGCTACTAAATGTTACAAACACTGGAAAAAAACTAGAAAACGTACAATGCTGGGTTATTTTTTGTAGACCAAGTTGAAGTTTTTTAGCCGCTCAAATTCT
Organism: Tomocerus minor; assembly: GCA_009936455.2. NCBI lineage: Eukaryota > Metazoa > Arthropoda > Collembola > Entomobryomorpha > Tomoceridae > Tomocerus > Tomocerus minor. Next base: position 9,072 of record JAAAYG020053569.1, read on the forward strand.
CATTGTGCTGAGCCTTATTTTAGTATTAACAAATCTATGAGAGCGTCTGAAATAATATTATATTTTCCAAAACAACATAAATTACTTATGCATTGCATCATTAAGTTGCGCAAGTAACTTTATATGAATGTGTCTGTCTGTTTCTCTCTATTTAATAATTCATGCAGATGAAGATAAAAGATAACGCGTTCTTTTGTTAAGTACTCTTCAAGTAAAACGGAGTTTCGTATTGAAAATGGGATAGACCGACTCTCTATTAAGGAGGGGTACAGAAAGTTTCAAAAAATTCTACTTTTTCCCTAAATGGATTAAGATTAGTTTAAAAGTACACATGTTCTTACGGTAAGTTTGTATTGAAAATTGGGACAAATCCCAAACCGGACACTTATTTTGGAGATAGGAGGGTATTAATAATATCTTCTAATGATATATTATGTATCGGATAATGCACTTACCCAATTTTAATATCTCTAACATCGATTTTGTTGATCGTAAGATCAAATATTATTATTTTAACAATCGAATAAATATTTATCTAAATCGTATCGAATCGAAAATTAAAATACTGGAAACTGGAATTGATATAAATTCAAAGTATTATCTGTTGTGACCAAACACTGGCGATTATAATCATGATTAAATTATAATTGCCGTTTCGCTGTGAAACACATGCATGTGAAAGAAAAATACGACTTTTCGTCACAACTTGAATTGTGATCGAGGCAGTCGTAATGTCACGGGCGATTGCCTATTCTTTCAACTGGCCGGTTCAAAAACTGTTGTATAAATTAAACCAATTCCAATTTCCATTCCTATGATAATAATAATTAAAATCAAACTGCTTACCCTGCCGTGCAGACAAATTATTGTTCCACGTAGCGTTCCCTTGAAGTAGTACCCTTAAAATGAATTCCCGTGATAACAGACTTCTGTTGATCATAAATAAAATACTGCTTGATAGTTTGGCGATGACGTGTCTTTAGTCTTTTGTAGACAAAAGTATACAATGGCACATAAGAACTTTGATATTAACGTGGTCCATGAGTCGGTCTTAATTTATTGCGAAAAGAAGATATCTTCATCTACAGCATCCCAGTCCAGCCATTGTCAGTTTGTACATATCTGTAAATACATGATGATTTCCGTTTTAACATACTTGGGAATTGTAAACAGTTTAAACGTAAAAATATCAATTATTTTACAAATAGTAATAATAAATTAACACTATTACATAAAGAAGCAATGTCCTTTAATACTTAATTTAAAAATTAGCCACCTAGCTGTGGTTTTTATTTGTGTACTATTAAGAGTTAAGACTTAAAATTATTTAGCTTCATAGCAGGCACTGACACTGTCAGTCTCGCGATTAACAAAGCGTAAAATAATTTCTTTGGAATGAAAAGGTAACAGACTAGTCATAACTTGAAATATTGTCGCAGTGTTGGGTGATTGTGCGTCAGCTTAAATTATTAGTCAATAATCCATTACTTCTGTATCTGGTTCTATGTAGATACCAAGCGGAGAATCCAATGATGACGTGTTCAGTTGAGAAATAGCATTAGTAGTTTAGAGTTTCAGAACAGTGTAATATAGTATATCGCTTGATAAATCTCCCAAGTACAGGTAAAAAGGGAGTTTTATTCAATATCAATATCCCAATATATAGAGATGTGAGACCCGTGTTAACGTGCGTCGGCAGAACTTTGGATTTTAGGTTTTTCCATGTATTTTCCCACTCCGTCTCCTCAAGCCTAACTCAAACAATTTTCCATCAATCCCAACGTAAGAGGC
>JAAAYG020053580.1:0-10861 GCA_009936455.2 Tomocerus minor
ATTAATCGTTGCTAGCCAACATATCCCTCATGATTTGTTGTGGATTAAAATGTTAAGAATAACTATACCCGTGTTAAGATCTTTAAACTTTTGTAAATGAGCGCACCGATTATTTTAGTTATTTTGACAATTTATACCTTCATAATGTTGATATTTGGTTATTATTATTTTTTGCAGTTATTGTGCTGTAACTTGAATGAGAGTATGAACGGGAGAATGCCGAATGCATTTTTATTTTAAAGTGTGTAAAAGTACAGTGTTTTGTCAATTATAGCAATTTATTTTTATTTTCCATAGTGTTTTTTTATTTCCCGGAAATTTTCCACTTTTCCCATATTTCCCACTTTTCCCATGTGCCTATCAAAATGGGGTTGGAAATAGGCAAATCCGAAACTATGTTCGCAGTTTTAAATGTTGTTGTATGTCTTATTTTTTGTAATTGTGTAAAAAAAACTGTTGTCTTTTAAATCTTTCTAGAGCGCTACACAATGTTGCTTTTCGAGTGACTCAAATATTTCTGCTACAGTATGAGATGAGCCAAAGTTTTCTCCGAAAATTCCGAAGATTTTCTGGTGTCCTATTACTTGCATGGTGGACTTACAGCATCATAGTAATATCTTACTACAAGATAGTTTTGACGGAATCTGCGTTGGTGCCATCTCATGAGCGGCAAATAAATTATCTGCAGGAACTGCTGGAAGGGAAAAATGAATGGCGTGGAGGAACATTTCGAGGGAATACAGAAATTGAAAATGCATTTAAATTTTCAAAATACAAAGGCGTCTATGAACAAATGAAGTATTTTAACGATCCCTACGCATGCGTGGCACAGGCGCTCCAAGATCCAAAATTTATTTGCGTCAGCTCAGAAAAGCTTTGGTCGTACATCATTCCCGGCCTTTCTGAATCAGAGAGAGAGCGAGTGAGTTTGAAGCCATCTGAATTGCCGCCTCTCTACTATTACATTGCATTAGCCAAAGACACACCTTGGGCTGACCAAATTGAAAGAGTTGCGACGCAGTTTGTAGAGTCCGGCTTGTTTTCTCATTGGTCAAGCACTCTCTCAACCTCCAGGGTCAGAGATAACAACTCTGTCCTTGGAAAAGAGGCTGATTCAAAATCAACCACTGATGGCATCACTGAAGACTTTGCAAAACTCGCAACTCAGTTTGCATTTTTCATGGCATTTTCCTTCATTATTTTCGTCCTTGAAAGTTTTTCGCTTGCCAACCAGTTCATCCCTGTGCTAGTACAGGACAGATACCAAGAGAAGCATTTTACTTCGTAATCCAGACGACATAGAGACAGAGGAATTATTCAATTGTCTGCAGAAGTCGAGTCCGGCTTGTAAGGGGATATCAATATCACAGGCAATATAAATAATATATCGAAGCATTATAGACTTAGACTATTTAGTGACTTTGTAGTCATTTATTCGGTACCTATCTATATTACATACTAGTAATAGACTCGTCCATCAGACGGAAGAATCAATCGATTTTTTTTCAACGGGTGGCTTTGAGTCGGGGGTCGGTTGGTTTCATGTCGGTGTGCTTCGCCTCGGGCCTCGGGGGGCTTCGCGTCTGGTGGCTTCGGGTCGGGTGTATTCGCGTCGAGAAGTCTAGTAGCTGACATTAGCGGGCTTGGCTATGGCTAAGCATAGTAAAGGAGTGAGTCGGCTCAAGAAAGTATGTACTTGTTGTGTGTGGGGCCCAGTGGCGTAGGAACCGTGTGGGCAGGCGGTCATTTTGTCCACACGGAAAATTGCTTGGGTGGTGCGCGTGGATGTGTAATATTGCGTAATGTCCACAAAGTCTCAAACACCTAACTACGCCACTGGTGTTTCCCACTCCTTCCATGCATTAACAAAAAAAATGTTAACTCGGGGTCAGGAAGTCACAGGACATTTATTTTTAACTGGATAACTCACATAGAAATATTGCTTTTTAATGAGTCATCCTTAGGTTTTCTAAGACGGTCAGTGATTCTGCAAAAAAAATCTCCTACCACAGAGCCACAGTAATACAGACCGATGTAACTGTATATTATGCGTCAGTATATAGTGCAATCATCACATTTACTTTCACATTTACCACGTTATGCATGAAGGCGGTGAAAGCTCCACAACTTCGACCTATTTACGTCCACCAACACAAAGCACAGCACAATGTAATATAAACGAATTTTAGTAATTGGAACCATGAATTACTAAGTGGCAATTTATTTTGGAACGAATAATATGATTTCTTCAAAGTTATTAAATAAAAAATAATACCGACCATAATTTATCAGTTTTTGTATCATATAATATATAATGGTTTGACGCATACATGTGGTATTTGTGGTCAGGAAATGATTCAGCAGTGCAGTTTATGATGATGTAACCTAATATGTATTCGTCTGCATTTCCAAATTATAATATAAATGAAATCTTAAACGAATTATTGTGTTGGTATAGTTGTACACATTCACATAATCTTCAGTGTTAGTTATGTGTATGAGAAATACGTTGGTTACATTCAGACTTATTCGCCATTCTATTGTGGCTAAAGGATTCGATACACGACAAATTGCAAGGGTTTTCACGTCTTATCCTATCTCATTATAGTTAAAATACACTCACATACTTGACCTTTTAGTAAGTACAACTTCTGTAAAGTTCCTTTTTCAATGAATTTTACATTTTGAATTGTTTGCATGGACTCTGGTAGCTCTTTACAGTCATTTGACGATTTAAATACCGATTCATTGAAAATTCCAGAACCGTAGTTGTCATTTCTATATCAAAAACGCAAGTATATGTTAGCATATACACGTATACAGTGGACACAGCTACACGACGTGATGAATGACTTAATACTTGGAAAGGGGCAAAAGCGATCATAATGTCAGAAGTCAGATAATTGTGTGTCATACTAGTTCGAGTGTCTGGTATGAAAATATTTTCGCTGTGCATGACTAGTAAGAAATGAATAATAAAAACGAGTAACAGAATAGCAAGTAAAATAACATTCTTACTGAAATTATTGGATTCTAATCGGATAACCTCAAATTGCTTTTGGTTGAAACTCAATTTCAATAGATGAGTTTTTAATCATGACGTCAAAGTAGAGTGGCATGTATAACGTATAAAGTAAAACACAGTTTCTTGAAAAAAAACAGAAGGATTAGGAATCCCAGTGAAAGTACACACCCAACCGGAGTGGAAGTGGAATATCTGAAGAGAGAGTCTCCAAAATTGTCCTCTTTTTATTGTCTCTTCCATCAAAATTATTTTCCTGCCGAAACTATATCTAAGTATTTCATTAAAAAGACGACTTTTCCTTTAATTTTACCTTAATATTTTTTCATTTTTGAACTTTACTGCTTTTACAAATTTTCTTTTTTAACACAAAATGGAGCCTACACCATACTTAACGTTTTTGAATCGCAGTTTCCACATATTTGGAAGATTATTTGCTATTCCTTTCGAATATTACCCTGACAAAAAAATCGTGAGCTATAGAAGAAGGGCAACTGAAGGTTATGCCTGGTTTTATATTGGGGTTTACCTTTTGGGCGTTGCAAATTGCTATGGAACGTTTCGCTTGTTGTGGGAAATAGTCGCCCCAGACCCTAATTTCCGAGCATACGAAATTATTATTTACTTAGCCTACTATGTGGGGGCATTACTCGGTTGGATACTGAACCTGACCTTTTACTTCAAGGAAGCAGAACTTATAGCTACGCTAAACCAGGTCATAATTTTCGACCGCCATTTCTGCGAATGCATCAACAGATACATCTTAAAAGTAGGAAAACAAAAAATAAGCCCAAAAGAAAAAATTCGAGAAATTTCTTATGATACGGCATTCAAAATTTTACTGCCAGTGGCAGGTGTGACAGTCCTCGCAATGACTTATTCAGCATGTACGAAAGACTTGGACCCGACCAGAAGGTTTTAACAACTCATAAATAATGGTACTGTTAGTTTCACATTCATATGCGGTTTTCACTTGCAGCCTACAATTTCAGTTCCCGGTTATTGGTCAATTTATTTGGAATACACTCCTCTGATTGGTAATTATTATGACAAAAATTCTTATATGATTTCCGATGAGGGGAGTTTTTTTATGTTATTTATCTTACTATTGTCTCTCAACAATAAATATTGCACATAAATAACCCCCCATTGCAAATCATATAGACATTTGTCATAGTAATTACCTATCAGAGGAGCAGTGGCGTAGGAACCGGGTGGGCAGGCGGGCATTGCCCACCCGGAAAATGGGGTGTGCGGGCACTCACGGCAGTTGCCCACCCAGAAATTTGGCCTGTAGTCAGACTTATTTACTGTACATAAACTTTAACTTTGGAATTGGAAAATGTGATGCACTATACAAATTACATTCATATACAATGAAATAAATATGTTTCCATTTTCAAGTAAAATAGAATTTTTAAGTAGCTTAAATAGTATTCAAATACAATAATAGTAATTATATATCGGCCTCTCGCGACCGATATTTAGAGAGGAAGCTTCCTTCTTGGGAATAAAAGCGAAAGAAACTTGAAACTAACGTATCAGAAAACAAAAAACCACACGGATCTATACAGTGAACTATAGTGAACCCAATGAAACGTGCAACATTTTTCAACCATAAAGATTCAGGTTTGTAGAGCAAATGTGAAGTAATAGACTTAACAAAGTTGCTGAATCCAAAAATTTTCTTGCGCTGTGCGCAAATATAAAGTAATTGAACTTCACACCGTTTTAAAACTCAAACTTTTCTTGCGCTCCGCGCGAATAAGAAACAGTTTTACATCAAAGAGTTGTTATACCCCAAAATTTTTTCCCGCCCCGCGCAAATAAAAATGTAAATTACATCTCGTGCTATACCTACCACATTTCTCCACCCCTGATTATTGCGGTAAATATGGGGGAAGGTAACTTTTGGATTGCACAGGTGTCTGGGGGAAGTTTGGAAACTTTTGTGTATGGCACTAGGGGACTCGCAGGGTCGCGGGTATATAGGTAGATCCACCTCTGATTCTACTCTTTCTGAATGTTTTCAACCGCCGAAAAACGCAGTAGACACCTCTTTTTTGCATTGTTATGCTGAGCTTGCAAATAATTTAAATTTGGGTTATATTATGAGTGAATTTGTATATAACGATCAAATTCACTGTTTGTGTGTTTTTAATTTCATAGAAAGATTTCTTTCGCATAACAATAAAATAGTTTTTATTCTTAAAAGTATTTATATACGCATGAAAAATATTGCCTGCATGGTGCCCACCCACTCTCAACCACCTTCCTACGCCACTGCAGAGGAGTGTATTTCAAATTACCAATAACACGGAACTGAATTGCAGGTTGCGATTGAAAACCGCATATGAATGTGAAACTGACAATAGGTCATTATTACCTACTCCATTTATTGAATTATTTTATTTCATATATTCTTATTTCTAGGTTCTTAATCGATCATTTCCCTCCAGAATATCAAAACGACATCTTTGGTCGTATGGGGACGACAATTCTCATATTTATAGCTTACATTTACGTTACTGCACCTTTGATTTGCGGCCTATTTATGGTGACGTCATTGGCTCTTCGAATGAAGCTCTTTATCAGCTTATTCACACTTGTCCTAAATCCTAAGGAATTGGAGACGGAGAAGAAGACGGTTTTGGCAATAAAAGAATTCAGCAGACGCAATCCAAACGTCGTAGTAAAATACTACAAAATATGTCAATATGTCAACCGTCGTATAAATGACCTAATGCGATGGCCGATTGCCATGGGCTTTCTACTTGCGATGATATTGCATGTACTCTGCTGCTACGGCACAATTCGACTGTATCGTATTATTCCACTAAGCAGCTACATAATAATGTTCATATTGTCCGTAACTATATTTATTCTCGAAGCAGTTGTGCTCCCCAGTTTGCATTTTCAGCATGACATCTCCGTCTCTTTCAAGGAGTCTTGGTGTAGGACCTGTACAAATAAAAATGTAATAAGAATGATCAAGAGTTGCCGACCTCTGGAGGTTGAAGCGGGCAATTTCTTCTGTTTCCGCAGAAAGACTGCTGTGACTTTCATGCGAAATGTCGTAGACTACACCATAACAATGGTCCTATCCTTCAGGTCACACAATGTCTCCTAATACATTCTGCATTTGTAATTAACAGTCATGATTATGATGATCATAATCATAACCAAGGCCGTATTGATGGGGTGGCATTCGGGGCATATCCGCCCCTCCCAATGTCGAAAAAAGAGATATTTATTAGAAAAAAGACGTTTTTGGGATAAAGCTGCAAAATGTTTGCGCCCGAGTTGGAGCGTTCGAAAACATTGCAATAAAATGTGTTTGAAGTTGCCCCCCTTAAAACTCAGTTTTAAATATCGCCGCCGTCGAGAGTTTTTGGAAATGAAAATTAATTAGGTAAATGGCGTAAATAGAAAAATATTTTAATAGACTCATTTCCAGTACAGCCGCGAAGTCGCCGATCTCAGAGTCCGCTAATTTGAAGTACAGCTGTATCTTGACAAAAACTTCTCGTTCGTTTCAATGACGGATGCAAATTCTTGAATATGAGCAGTTTCCAAAAAACTGTGCAGCAAATATTTTAATCCTTCCGAATCGGATATCGGGCAAAAGTACTTGAAAAATATCAAACAGAATTTTTTATTTTTCATCGGGGATTTAAAATCGGAAATCAAAATTAAGTATAGTCTGATTGCATTCCTCACTCTAAAATGACGATAGCTAGAAGCAATTAATTAATCTTCGGATTCTGAATCAGAACAAAGTGAAACCAGACTAAGTAATTGGCAAAATAAACACACCTGATTATTGGACTTCAAAAAAGTACTTTTTTGATGAAGAGATAGTTGACATTTTAGAACAACCCAAAGGTGCTACATCCGGTTTCGATCTTGTGTTAATGCCACTTCCATACAACCAACGGATACAATGGTATTGATAGTTTTGTTTCTTGTTGTATTATGATGATTTAATTGAGAGTTATTTTCTACATTGGATTCAATTATTTCTAAATAAACAAAAATTATTTGCGTTCAATGTACCATGCATGCTTAGTTTCATTTGCAGTTTCATATTTTAGGGACATCTTCAATTACTCTAATGGACAAGTTTAAAAGTTTCTATTACTTTTAGGAATATTTTCTGCAACGCTTTCCTTTGAGACTATGATACCGACATTTACAACATATACATATGCTATAATGACTTTGTAGTCCTTGTCGAATAAGCTTGAAGCCCATTATATTAATATTTTTCATCTAGGTATCTTTATATCACATTTATATGTAGTGTAAGCATAATATGTTTATTTTCTTATTCATCACGTTAAAGCGGTGAAAAGTTCCACCACCTCGACCCAGTTACGTCCACCAGCACAAAGTACGACGCAATTTAATAGAAAAGAACTTTGGTGGTTGGAATCATGAATTACTGAGTGACAATTTACTTTGCAGCGAATAGGATTTCTTGAAAGTCATGATTCATGATATAAAAAAGAATACAGACGATAATTTGTCAGCTCTTGTATACTACATAATATTATTATAATCGTTTGGGGCATACAGTTGTGGTACTTGTAGTAAGTCTAAGCGAGCAAATGGTTCAACTGCGCAGTTTGTGATGTAATGTGACATTTATTCGTCTGTATTTCTAAATTATAATAAATGAATTTTAAACGAATTATTGTTTGGTATAGTTGCACACATTTACATAATCTTCAATCTTAATTATGTGTATCAAAAATACTTTGGGTGCTTTAAGACTTATTCGCCACATTGTGGATAAAGGATTCGATACACGATAAATTGCAAGCATTTTTACGTTTTAACTCATCTCATTAGTTAAAATACACTCACATACTTGATCTTTTACTAAATACAACTTCAGTACTTCCTTTTTCAATGAATTTTACATTTTGAATTGTTTGCTTGTACTCTGGTAGCTCATTACAGTAATTTTTTGACGATTTAAATGTCGATTCATAGAAAATCCATCCTTCCATCCATCCATCCCTCCATCTAGCAAATTTAGCAGGATTTCGGTATTCCTGAAGAGAATTCATGTACAAAGAATAATGTCCAGAATTTCCCCTTAAGTACCTATGCATGTTATAATAGTAGTACAGATAGACACGTATTAATACAGTCGACGACACGACGTGACGAATGACTTTATACTTGGAAAGGGGCAAAAGCGATCAAAATGTCAGAAGTCAGATAATTGTGTGCCATACTAGTTTGAATGTCTGGTCTATGAAAGGGTTTTCACTGTGCATGACTAGTAAGAACAAGAAGTGAATAATAAAAAGTAGCAAGTAAAATAATATTCTTAAAGAAATTAGAGGATTCTAATCTAAAACCTCAAATTGCCTTTGGGTGGACTCAATTGCAATAGAAAAGTTTTTAATCATGACATCAAAGTAGAATGGCACGCACAACGTAGAGCAAAACACCGTCCGTTTCCTGGAAATTAAAAAGAAGGATATGGAAGGAATTCCAATGGAAGAATAGAAGGCTGTCGGATTGGAATACCTGAATAGTCTCCAGAATTGTGCCCAAAACCTTTGTCTTTTCCATCAAAATTATTTACCTACTGAAACGATATTTACATATTTTATAAAAAATACTATTTTCCATTAATTTCGCCTAAATATTTTTTCTTTGCTTACGTAACTGTTTATACAAATTTTATTTTTAACTAAAAATGGAGCCTACACCATACATAACGTTTTTGCATCGTAGTTTCCACATATTTGGAAGATTATTTGCTATTCCTTTCGAATATTACCCTGACAAAAAAATTGTGAGCTATAGAAGAAGAGCAACTGAAGGGTATGCTTGGTTTTATATTGGGGTCTACCTTTTGGGCATTGCAAATATCTATGGAACGTTTCGCTTGTTGTGGGAAATAGTTGCCCCAGACCCTAATTTCGAAGCATACGAAATTATTATTTACTTAGCCTACTATGTAGGGGCACTACTCGGTTGGATACTGAACCTGACCTTTTACTTCAAGGAAGCAGAAATTATAGCTACGCTAAACCAGCTCATAATTTTTGACCGCCATTTCTGCGAATGTATTAATAAATACATCTTAAAAGTAGGAAAGCAAAAAATAAACCCTAAAGACAAAATTGGAGAAATTTCTTATGATGCGGCATTCAAAATTTTGTTGCCGGTGTCAGTTGTGATAATCCTGGCAATGACTTATTCAGCATATACGAAAGACTTGGACCCGACCAGAAGGTTTTTAACAATTAATAAATAATCGTAAATAATTATTATTGTATTTATTAAATATTTTTATTCTATTTTCTTATTTTTAGGTTTTTAATCGATCATTTCCCTCCGGAATATCAAAACGACATCTTTGGTCGTATTGGGACGACAATTCTCATATTGATAGCTTACATTTACGTTACTGCGCCTCTGATTTGCGGGCTCTTTATGGTGACGTCAATGGCTCTTCGAATGGAGCTTTTTATCAGTTTATTCACACTTGTCCTAAATCCTAAGGAATTGGAGACGGAGAAAAAGACGGTTTTGGCCATAAGAGAATTCAGCAGACGCAACCCACATCTCGTTGTAAAATACTACAAAATATGTCAATATGTCAACCGTCGTATAAATGACCTACTGCGATGGCCGATTGCCATGGGCCTTCTACTTGGAATGATATTGCATGTACTCTGCTGTTACAGCGCAATTCGACTGTATGGTATTATTCCACTAAGCAGCTACATAATAATGCTCATAATGTCCGTAACTATATTTATTCTCGAAGCAGTTGTGCTCCCCAGTTTGCATTTTCAAAATGACACCTCCATTTCTTTCAAGGAGTCTTGGTGTAGGACGTGTCCAGATAAAAATGTACTAAGAATGATCAACAGTTGCCGTCCTCTAGAAGTTGAAGCGGGCAATTTCTTCTGTTTCCGCAGAAAGACTGCTGTGACTTTCATGCGAAATGTCGTAGACTACACCATAACAATGGTCCTTTCCTTCAGGTCACACTAAGTCTCCTAATATCTTCTGCATGATCATAAATATAACCAAGGCCGTATTGGGCCGTATTGAGGGGGTGGCATTTACCTTAAATGCCCCCCTTAATGTCGAGTATAGAGAAAAGTTTTAATTTTTTTGGTTAAAAGCGTAAAATGTTTTCGCGCGAGTTAGAGCGTTCAAAAGTATTGTAATAAAATGTGTTGGTTTTTATCCCCCCCCCAACTACTGAGTACTAAATGCGGCAGTAAAATATAACTATAAGAGTGTACTAAGGCAAATGTTATTTAGGCCATCATAAATGCAAAAATCGATCGAGTTGGTGATAGTTGAGTTTATTAGCATATGACCAACGGCCCCCATCAAGTTGCTACTTTGCTAATGTCGAAAGGGAGAAATAGGAATACGTTTTAATAAAACATGTACGCCTTCTTTTTTATTAAATGAATAGTTAACTAAAGAAAATTGATAGGGTCCTGGTTTTATTGCAACCCACCTGGCTCGTACTAAACCGATATGGATGGATGATACACCTAATTGAAAATGGGGAAACAGGCAGAGAGAATGTAAATGCGGAATGAATGGGAGTGAAATCGGCATTGACGAATTAACAATATAAATCCATCATTATACTTTTATGATTAAACTATGATTTTTACGCCGCAGTCTTTTTTGTTTGCCCTCTAATATTTCCAGCCTTGAAAATAGCTAGTGCAATCAATATTATTGATCCTTCGCTGCGGACGCTAGAGTTATTTGTATCATCATGCATACAATATTATCTGTATATTATAACAGCAGTGCTATTGTGTTATTTACGACAACCCA
>JAAAYG020053591.1:0-10860 GCA_009936455.2 Tomocerus minor
ATACGTCAGTGAAAACCATTTTTCGCTAGGTGTTACCGTTTTCGAGAAAAGTTCCCTTGAACCCAGACACACACACAGACACACAGACAGATTTCCAAGGCATTCCTATAAAGAGATTTCATCTCTTAATAAAAGAAAAATGTACATTGTTTTCTGACAGACTATTCGTTCATGCATTTGTTTGAGGCGTACCTTCCCAGTAGAGATAAAAGTCTTTTTGAATCTCTGGCTGCGATATTTTCTGACAAGAGTAATTTCCATTGAAAATTCTGTTGTCTCCGTACAGAATAAGCGCAGCATGGTACTCTGCAGCCGACAGGAAATTTTCTTTGCTCAGTCTCATCGTTTTGGTGACGATGAGCGTCAGTCCACTCTCCCGAGGGAACATATACTTTTTATAAAACATTAAAATTGTAGAAGTTGAACTTAAAAGCAAATATCTTCATTCATTTTTGAATAATTTTAAAATGAATGTTAAAAACTTTTGTGAATTAATAAAGAATTTTGAAGTAAGACAGTGGTGGTAGGCCCAGAATCATGAGCAGGCGCAGGAGCAGTGACACTTTCACCGCTCATTTCACTGCTCTTTCTCATTTTCGCTGCTCATTCTCATTTTCACTGCTCATTTTACAGCTCCTTCTCATTTTCGCTGCTCGTTCTCATTTTCACTGCTCATATCTCACTGCTCATTTCACTACTCCTTTTCATTTGCACTTCTCATTTCACTGCTCCTTCTCATTTTCATTTCTCATTTCACTGCTCCTACTCATTTTCACTGCTCATTTTACGGCTCCTTCTCATTTCACTGCTCCTTCTCATTTTTACAGCTCATTTCACTGCTCCTTCTCATTTTCCTTTCTCATTTCACTGCTCCTACTCATTTTCACTGCTCATTTCACGGCTCCTACTCATTTTCGCTGCTCATTCTCATTTTCACTGCTCATTTTACAGCTCCTTCTCATTCTCGCTGCTCATTCTCATTTTCACTGCTCATATGTCACTGCTCATTTCACTGCTCCTTCTCATTTGCACTTCTCATTTCACTGCTCCTTCTCATTTTTACTGCTCATTTCACTGCTCCTTCTCATTTTCATTTCTCATTTCACTGCTCCTACTCATTTTCACTGCTCATTTCACGGCTCCTTCTCATTTCACAGCTCCTTCTCATTTTTACAGCTCATTTCACTGCTCCTTCTCATTTTCCTTTCTCATTTCACTGCTCCTACTCATTTTCACTGCTCATTTCACGGCTCCTTCTCATTTTTACTGCTCATTTCACGGCTCCTTTTCATTTTCACTGCTCATTTCACGGCTCCTTCTCATTTTCACTGCTCATTTCACTGCTCCTGCTCATTTTCACTGCTCATTTCACTGCTCCTGCTCATTTTTACTGTTCATTTCACGGCTCCTTCTCATTTTTACTGCTCATTTCACGGCTCCTTCTCATTTTCACTGCTCATTTCACGGCTCCTTCTCATTTTCACTGCTCATTTCACGGCTCCTTCTCATTTTCACTGCTCATTTCACTGCTCCTGCTCATTTTCACTGCTCATTTCACTGCTCCTGCTCATTTTCACTGCTCATTTCGCGGCTCCTTCTCATTTTCCCTGCTCATTTCACTTCTCCTTCTCATTTCCCCTGCTCATTTCATTGCTCCTGTGCCTGTGCCTACTCCGCCACCACTGTCTTACTTTACTTTGATTACGATTTTCCCTTGATTGACTGATAAGAATATTTTCCAACCTTTGCTTGTTGAAATTGCCATTTTATGGGATAAGGAGCCTTGCACTCAAAGATGAGGGCAGTGGCATCACCGCTGACAGTGTACACATTTCCAGTGAGGGAAATAATTTTGGAATCATTGTCCACCCAGTCAACAAGCTGGGAACTGTCTGTAGCCAACCACTTGACCAATTTTATTGTAGGAGCTGCATCATCGCACACACTCTCCTCCAAAATCATCATCAGCACCACCTTAAGAATAACTGAAGAGAAAGTACAGGAAGTCATCACGACAAATATCAAACTTTCTTTGGATTCTGTCTGAATGCGATGAGACTTTGCAATTCCACAGGCAAATCTTCAAATGACAGTGAACGTTCGAACTCTAATTAGCTACCTACTGTAAAATTGTTCACAGAAACATTTGTGTAAAAAATATATGCTAAAAAATATAAAGGTTTTGCTCAGATTTTTGTCTGTACATCTACGATTCATAATCTAGCCATCTTCTAGCCCATATATTCGAAATAGAACACAATGAATGCTCTAGAATATATTTACGATGATAAACCTACAATGGGCACTAAACGGCCTAGAACTGACACTCGGTACATTTTCTACATCATTGTCGAAAGATGCGTGGGTGGGATGATCTATTTTGTGAAATAGCTTACAAATTGGGGCTTACTCGTTGTGTACACGTGAGTACTACGTACATTATAAAGTAACGAATGGCCAGGCACGTATCCAGGAATTTGATCAAGGGGAGATGATAAACGAAAAATAATATATTTTAAACTTATCAAGGAAAAATTTGTGATTTTAAGCATAAACCGAGTAAAAAATTGTTAACTTTTGCGCAAAAAGAGGAATATTTTGCGACTTTAAGCATAAAATGAATAAAAAGTTTTATATTTCTCTTAATTTATCCAAAAATTTAGCTTTTTTCTTGAATTTCGGGACAAAATCTTCGAAAAATTTTGAGGGACACGTGTCCCCATATCCCAATAAATACGCTCATGCGAATGACGATACACCTGATCCTGGTAGTTGATATATTCGTGAGAGAATTCGCATGAGTTAAATCTATAGAAATGGGAGCATTAAAATCTTTGCGAGGAATTCAACTCAATCGAAATCATTGGCAACTATTAATAATAACTAGAACTAATAGATGTAGTATAGTAATTCTCATATTTATAGTAGCATGCCATCGGTTTACAATAAACGACAATAATATATATTAACTCTGCTCTAGATCTACAGTATGTTGAAAATTGGAGTGAAATAAGTTAATGCAAATTTATTTGGCCTTAGAAGATAATCATAGAGATGCACTGAAGCGCTACGCACAATCTTCCATGCTCTTCAATCTGAAGACAATAGAGACTGATTTTAGAATGATTTTATGACGCAAATTATGTACACATGTCAAATTATGCCAATGTCATGCTTTAAACATTTTAACATGATTCTATGAATTAATCTGTATGTATAGGGTCTAAAATCACCGTTGCAAGTTAACTAAAGAAATGACATAGTGCATATAACAGTTACTAGTTAGCAATTTATTTAGCATCAATTCTCCGCTACTCTGAATCACTCTTCTTAAAAAGTTTTCGCCAACCGAACCGAACCATTGGCCCCAAAAAGCTGTCGCGAACCGAGCCGAACCGAACCAGAGATGTTTATGAACTCCAATCGAACCGAACCGAACCAGAGATGTTTATGAACTCCAATCGAACCGAACCGAACCATGGTTCGGTTCGGTTCGGTTCGGCTCGCACATTTGCCGAACCGGCTGTGGTTGGCGAACCACTTTTTAAGAAGTGTGCTCTGAAGTCTGAATCCATCAATGTGGGGCATTTACGTCATTTTTCTGGGAATAGAATAGGCAGCATGACCTTTACCTACATTCATAAAATGTTTCATTATTTTTTTAAAATCGATAATATACACATGACATGAGCTCCAACGTCAACTATATAGACATCTTAATATATAGGCCATCATAATAATCATATGAACAGCCCAAACGTAAATTTTCGATCCAGTCAGCAGTTTATAATTTTATTTTTGTGTATTTTTCCTTGAAAGCTAAAATATTCCATGCTAAATAAAATATTAATTTTTCCATGGTAGGTAAAATATTTTTCCCATTCAAAATGTACAATATTATTTGTCCCTGCTTGGTAAAATATAAAATCCATGCTAGGTAAAATATAAAATCCATGCTAGATAAAATATAAAACAAACGTTAGGAAAAATATAAATTTATTCACGTTAGGTAAAATATAAATTTCATGTTAGGAAAAATATAAAATCCATTAAAATCCAATCCATTAAATTTTGTGAAATGCATTAAAAAAGTTGCTATGTGGTTAGAGTTAGAGAAATGATTGCGGAAAGTATTGATTGCATGTTGAGCGTGATTATACTTCACGGTTTACGCGGCAGTTTGTATTTTGTTGTAACCTCGAAGATTTCCCAGCCTTGAAAACCGCTCGTATAATAAATGTCAAACGCCATTGGGTTCCTGTGCTGCCATTGGACTGCGCAGCGTAGCGGCGACGTAAAATTTCAAAGAATATATATATTAGAAAATATATATATAAAGAATAATATGTGAAGAATATAACATAATATTATATGAAGAATATATATAAAATATAATATAATTTTAAAAAACAATACTAAAATGGTTCTTTTTTTTCTAAAAAGAATTTTGAATTTCCTCCAAGTGTATTTTAATCAGTCAAATAACAATTTTATTAAGCTTCTTCAAATATAATTCACTGCACGGACTCAATCCAGAAAACAACTATTTTTATTGTAGACTAACATCAACTATAGTAATTAACTGTGAGACATGGTGTTTCTCGAAGAGTATGTTGACCTTTGTTGCATGCTTTGTAAAGCATTTGTTTGGGATTTCATTCTCCAAGCAAAGAAAATTATTCCACCAAAAAGCCAAAAAAGGACGAAAGCGACGACGAGGATGATGCCCCAGGGTTTCTTCTCTGTAATTTCCAAAATTCATTTTAGAAATTCTTTGATATTTACTTATTTCTAAAGAAAACCGATGAATTTATTTAGTTTTAAGCATTGAATTCCGCACCTTGAATAAAAACATTGAAAACTTTTTCGGAACTCCCAGCAAAATTTTTTCCGATACATTTGTATTGTCCATGGACATCATGAGTGATGTAAGGAATGTTCAAAGAGGAAACTATTTCATTTCCTGAGACTGAACGACTGACATTGTAGCCATGAATTACCTAGCAATGAAAAGATTCCTTACAATAATCATTTTTTCCTTATGTAGACAAAAACAACTTAAAATGTACCTTTCCGTCTTTGCTCCATTCAACTTTTGGCACAGGTGTCCCTTTCATTTGACATTTGAGGACTGCACTTGTGTCATTTAAAGTCCAGTACAGATTTTCTTCTTGACCTTTTGTATTTTCCAGGTGCGGCACTACAATCCACAAAACATAAAATTTTAAGGAGGGGTTGACATTATTTCCAACTTTCATTCAAAACAGAACGGCTTAACGTTGAGCAATCAAATTAACCATTTCGAAATCTGTTCATATTTTTGGAGGGCACAAGTTTTCAGCATTTTCAAAAATAAAATTCTGCATGGGAAAATTTTGGGATATTTTGGAGTGCATTGACAAAATGCATTACGATTTTTATTGTATATTTAGAAAAATTAAGTTTCAAAAGTCAGAAGCCTGTGCCCTAGAGAATTATTTCCTCTTTTTTTGATATTTATTGCAACTTTGTACGTTTCTCCAAGCTGTGGAAATGTGGGCTGGAAAATTTAGAATTTGAAATTAGACAAAAGGCCTTATGGGAAAATTTTAAAATTCTTGTCGCAAGCAAGGCATAATGTCTCAAATAATCCTGTTACGTACTCCTTAATAAAAATTTCAAGTTTGAAAATTCCCCATGAATTTCGTGTGTACTTACATGAAATATTAAGCGTTAAGGTTTTGGAAACCCATTCTGTGGAATTCCATATTGGGGCGAAGCAGGAAATAGACTCCATTTCCAAATCCACTGTTAAATCTGCTGTGGCTTCACCTACATTCCATTTGACGCTCAAGTACTGTGCAGTAGCAGTTTCTGAATATTACACAAACAAATTATTGTAAGAAAGTATCTTCAAAAACGTATATATATATATATCCTAAAGTCATAGGAATATACCCGGCAAAACCGTTTGGTTTCCATCTTTATATTTGATGAGCCACCGAGAGCCAACAGAGTAATAATATGAAGATGCTTTACAGGACAAGCTAATACTTTGGTTGTTGAAAACGGAGAGCGTCAAATTCTGAAGTGCTTTCGGGTCAATCTTCGTTATTCGTATCAGAATCAAATCTTCTTTCTTTGCCTGAACCCAGTTCGTATCTAATTTAACATCAATAAATATAATTAAAAAAAACAGAAAAGAAAATTCGGGTATTTTCTATTAACTAATTTCCTTTACATGGTTGTGCGGTTTTTCCAATAAGAGGAAAAAACATTTGCTTGATAATGTTGATCCCATCTCCGACACATCTCGCTAATACGGCAGAATCTTCTAATTGATGTCCTCGTATTCGCGGGAAGGAGATGCAGCTTCCGTTAATATACTTCCGGATTTTGAGAAATCGCTGCACGAGAGATGTGTGGCCCTAGATAAAGAAAACCTTTAATTATCAAGAGGAAACCCGAATATCCCAAGAACTAGATCAGAAATAGGCAAAAAACCCAATCTGAAGTGACAGTTGCCCGATTCATTTCGCAAGACACAGGGGTGTCGCAATAATACAAAGATAATTCCGGTGGCTGGCTGCTGCTGGAACAACAAGTGAAACTACTGTGAGACTCATCTTTAGCTTCGTAAACGAATGTGGCATTCGTTTTGATTTCCTCAGTTGGAGGCTCTATATAGACTTCGCCTATCAAAATTATTATGATGAAATAGAATTCTGTCTGTGCATTCATGGCGAAAATCATAATTTATTACGATTGACGACGTCAACAAAGACAACATCCCCTTCAAACGCAGATTGGCACTTGTATCTTCCGACCACTCCGGGAATTTCCTTCGCATGCAATAGGAAGCCCTGCATCGGATCGAAGTCAATCGAATAGCTTAATTGCAGCTGCTGCCATTTGTCCTCCATGTTAGTTTCCTTTATTATAAATTTGCAAAAATGTATTTTCATAGATGCGGGCAAAATACATGTATTTTAAATACGTTTTGTATTTTGAAGATGCAGAAAAAAGTATTTTGTATTTTAAGCATTTGTTGCATTTTTCAAAATGCTTTTTTTAAAATAAACTCTCTAAATCATATTGAAAACCATTTTATTTGGCGATATGAGCCAAAAATTGTGTTTGTATTTTCCGGGAAAATGTATTTAAATACATGTAGGTATTTTGGGTTTTGTATTTTAAAGAAATAGACAAATTTTGTATTTTGAGCATAGTAATTTCAAAATACTTTACTATGTATTTTGCCAATCTATGGTATTTCATAAAGGAAAAGTATTTTTGTCTCCAAAAAGAAAATGCGATACCTAACTAAAGTTTAAAAAACGTGTAATATTGGTTTACAGAAAAATTTGTAGGTCGATCTTGCATCTTGAAGAGTGATACCTCACTGTCCGGGCGAGTAACATAGCAAGGTAGTTTTATAATACTATCTTCGTCAATGGGAACTGTGAAATTCCTTCCATACAGAACCAAACTTTGATCCGTTGCGGCACCTAAGACACGAATGTTAATATTTTAATTAAAGAAAAATGGACATTGACGATATTCGGTCCTGGATTTGTTTGAGGTGTACCTACCTTCCCAGTAAAGATAAATGTCTTTTTGAATCTCTGGCTGCGATATTTTCTGACAAGAGTAATTTCCATTGAAAATTCTGTTGTCTCCGTACACACCAAGCAGAGCATAGTACTCTGCAGCAGACGACTGGAAATTTTCTTTGCTCAGTCTCATCGTTTTTGTGACGATGAGCGTCAGTCCACTCTCGCGAGGTAACATATACTAATTATAAAACATTAAAATTTTAGATTTAGGCAATTAACGTTTTAATTAAAACCAAATATCTTCATTCATTTTTGAATGTTAAAAATTTTTGGGAATTAATAAAGAATTTTGAAGTAAGACAGTGGTGGTTGGCGCAGGCGCAGGAGCAGTGGCATTTTCACTGCTCCTTCTCATTTTCACTGCTCATTTTACAGCTCCTACTCATTTTCACTGCTCATTTTACAGCTCCTACTCATTTTCACATCTCATTTCACTGCTCATTTCACTGCTCCTTCTCATTTTCACTGCTCATTTCGCTGCTCCTGCTCATTTTCACTGCTCATTTCACTGCTCCATCTCATTTTCATTGCTCATTTCGCTGCTCCTTCTCATTTCACTGCTCATTTCACTGCTCCTTCTCATTTTCACTGCTCATTTCGCTGCTCCTGCTCATTTTCACTGCTCATTTCACTGCTCCTTCTCATTTTCATTGCTCATTTCGCTGCTCCTTCTCATTTCCACTACTCATTTCACTGCTCCTGCTCATTTTCACTGCTCATTTCACGGCTCCTTCTTATTTTAACTGCTCATTTCGCTGCTCCTTCTCATTTTCACTGCTCATTTCACTGCTCCTTCTCATTTTCATTGCTCATTTCGCTGCTCCTTCTCATTTTCATTGCTCATTTCGCTGCTCCTTCTCATTTTCACTGCTCACTTCACAGCTCCTTCTCATTTTCACTGCTCATTTCGCTGCTCCTTTCTCATTTCACTGCTCCTTCTCATTTTTACTGCTCATTTCGCTGCTCCTTCTCATTTTCACTGCTCATTTCACTGCTCCATCAGTAGTATGTATACATACTACTTCCTTCTCATTTTCACTGCTCATTTCACTGCTCCTGCTCCTTTTCTTTCACTGCTCATTTCACTGCTCCTTCTCATTTTCACTGCTCATTTCACTGCTCCTTCTTATTTTCACTGCTCATGCTCATGTTCCTGTGCCTGCTCCGCCACCATTGTCTTACTTTACTTTGATTACGCCCGCCCTTGATTGAGTTATAAGAATTTTTTCCAACCTTTGCTTGTTGAAATTCCCATTTTATGGGATAAGGAGCCTTGCACTGAAAGATGAGTGCAGTGGCATCACCGCTGACAGTGTACACATTTCCAGTGAGGGAAATAATTTTGGAATCATTGTCCACCCAGTCAACAAGCTGGGAACTGTCTGTAGCCAACCACTTGACCAATTTTATTGTAGGAGCTGCATCATCGCACACACTCCCCTCCAAAATCATCAGCAGCACAACCTGAAGAATAACTGAAGAGAAAGTACTGGAAGTCATCACGACAAATATCAAAATTTCTTCGGATTCTATTTGAATGCGATAATATTTTTCAATTACACAGGTAAATCTTCAATTAGCAGTGAAAGTTAGAAATCTAAAATCTAATTAGCTACTGTAAAATAGTTCACAGTAATATTTGTGTAAAAAATATATACTAAAAATATATAAATGTTTTGCTCAGATTTTTGTCTCTCTACGATTCATGAATAGTCATGATCTTGCCATCTTGCCCAAATTTTCTAAATTGAAGACAATTAATGCTCTAGAATATATTTAAGATGATAAACCTACTTAACACTGGACACTAAACGGACCGAACTAACACTCGCTACATTTTCTACATCATTGTCGGACGATGCGTGGGTGGTATGATCTTTTTTGTGAAATAATTTACAAATTGGTGTTTACTCGTTGTGTACACCTGAGTACGTACATTATACAGTGACGAATGACCAGGAACGTATCCATAAATTGGATCAAGGGGAGGGGGAAATGATAAATGAACAATATAGTATATTTTAGCCTAATCAAAGAAAAATTTGGGATTTCAAACATAAACTGAGTAAAAAAAATTACTAAATTTTGCCCAAAGAGAGGAATCTTTTGCGACTTTAAGCATAAAATGAATAAAAAGTTTTATATTTATCTTATTTATCCAAAAATTTAGCCTTTTTCTTGAATTTCAAGACAAAATCTTCGAAAACTTTTGGGGGACACGTGTCCCCATCTCCCCATGAACCCCCTAAATACGTCCATGCAAATGACGATACACCTGATCCTGGTAGTTGACATATTCGTGAGAGCATTCGCATGAGTTAAATCTATAGAAATAGGAGCATTAAAATCTTTGCGAGGAATTCAACGCAATTGAAATCATTGACAACTATTAATAATAACTAGATGTAGTATAGTAATTCGTATTAATTATAGTAGCATGCCATCGCGCATCGGTTTACAAACGACAATATTAAGTCTAGATCTACAATATGTTGAAAATTGGATTGAAATAAGTTAATGCAAATTCATTTGGCCTTAGAGGAAAATCATAGAGATAGATGCACTGAAGCGGTAGCCACAATCTTCCATGCTCTTCAGTCTGAAGACAATAGAGACGATGATTTTATGACAAAAATTATGTACACATGTCAAATTATGCCAATGTCATGCTTTAAACATTTTAACATGATTCTATGAATTAATCTACGTATGTAGGATCTAAAATCACCGTTGCATGTTAACTATAAAGAAACGACATGTAATGCATAACAATTACTAGTTGGCAATTTATTTAATAGCATCGATTCTCCGCTACTCTGAATCCATCAATGTGAGGCATTTACGTCATTTTTCTGGGAATAGAATAGGCAGCATGACCTTTAGCTACATTCATAAAATGTTTCATTATTTTCTTAAAATCGATAATATACACATGACATGAACTCTTGTGTCAACTATAATATAGACATCTAAAAAATAGGCCATCATCATCATCATGAACAGTGAACAACCCATACGTAAATTTTCAATCCAGCCAGCAGTTTATAATTTTATTTTTGTGTATTCTTCCATGAAAGCTAAAATATTCCATGCTAAATAAAATTTAAATTTTTCCCATTCAAAATGTATAATATTAATTTGTCCATGCTTGGTAAAATATAAAATCCATGCTAGGTAAAATATTATCCTTGCTAGATAAAATATAAAATCCATGCTGGGAAAAATATTTTATTCACTTTAGAAGGTAAAATATAAATTTTTCCAA
>JAAAYG020053602.1:0-10860 GCA_009936455.2 Tomocerus minor
AAATACTACAGGTCAAATAAATAAACCAGTCTTCTTGATCTACCTGCAATGTAACGAACTCGCATCTTATTTTAATAAAGGTGAATATATATATATATATTTTTTTGTTTGTTTGTTATATGAGGTTCGCCTATATCACTACAGAGTGAAGGCTCTGGGCGCAGGCCAAAATGGCGGGCCTGGTGCCAACTCCTCTTAACATTGCATTGTGGTTAGTTAATGTTAGATCTATATGCGACATTGCAAACGGTCTGGCAAAAACACATGACAGGAGGTTTGTCTGGGAAAAATTTAAACTATTAGACAAAGCAGTATTTGTAGAAGCCCAGCCCAAGGTTACGTTGAGGAGATTGAGAACAGGGTTGCAACATTGCTTGATACTATCGTACCTTTCTTGCCATTGAGGACTGAGTTGCAACGTTGCAAATAATCTTTGCTATGATAAGACCAGGATACTCTATGTTATTGTTCAATGTTGCAGAGATTCAAATACATTGACTGTTTTTGAATTTACTAACAAGTAAAATTTGATGTTGTTACAAAATACGTGTTAATTTTATGATTACCTACACATATATCAAAAATTATATACGTTATCTCCAAATGATTTAGAAGTCCTATTTGCTTTTGAACACCCGGTGAACGCATGTGATTTCGAGGTCCTTTTAACCTTGTGTTATGTAAGCATAGTTAGTTCAAGTCGACTTGTCTAGTGGCTAAGACAGCTGCACGGCTACCAATGTCTGTGCTCACGACCAGCATTCGTATCTCGTTGGCGATAATGGTCGGAGGCTGTTTTTGGGGAGTATATGAGTCTAAATGTAGATTAAAAATGGGGATATGCACCTGCGAAAACCTGGCAGCTGTTGCATCCGAGCCACTGGGGTCTGGTAGTGGGGTTAATTGTATTTCAGCCAACTGGTTTTATTGAGACCGTCTTCGGCCTTCCGAGCATTACCTAACAATAATGCAATGATAAGAGGAGTTGGCAATAAGCCATTCATGTGGCCTGCGCCCACAGCATTAACTCTGTAGTGATACAGACGAACCTACTGGTGAAGAAAAGGTTTGTTTTAAAATTATTGTGTTGCTACACATAGCTGAAAACTAAGAGTTCATTTTGTATAAAAATGTTTCTTCAACATTGTAAAGTAAAATTCATTCAAATTGTCACTAAGTTCTAAAGCTTTACATAATTGCAATATTCAAACGCTTTGACTAGGTACAAAGACTTTATTCCCTTGAGACTGCCTGGGAAAAGAAAAGAAGGATATTGATTGACATTAAAAATTGTGTTATTTTTTCATCCCACAAACATTGATTACCGTTTTCCCAAAAGTTCCACCTTGGGCCCTGGGAATGACAATTTTCAATTCACAAACGATTACAACTTCTAAAACTTATGCGAAAAAATATGTTTTACTGACCAGCAACAATTTTTTTGCTGTAACTTTCGCTTATTAATATCTACTGTTAATCATCAATTGGTGAGGTTTTGGCAACATTACAAACAACCCTTCCTGTCCCTCCATTGTTGGAATGGTAGAATTAGGATCAAATGAGACCCGATAATGTTGAAACAATCCAGCAGTAAACATAAACATTTGATCTTTGGCAAAGTGTTCTCCTGGACAAGACCTCCTCCCAATCGCGAACATGAGGAAAGCCTCGTGACGCTTCAGAGTTTCTCCATCATCCTCAATAAATCTCTCTGGACGAAAGTTCTCTGGATCCCCCCATATTTCAGCATCCCTCCAAACAGCAGCAAAATCACTGAATACAGTAGTCCCTTTTGGGAGGTTATATCCGTGGATATCGACGTTTTTAGTCGTGATCCGGAAATTAACGGAAACAAAAGCAGAAACGCGCCAGGCCTCCATGAAAACTGCATTTGTGTACGGCATCCTGAAATGTTAAGCCGAATATTAAATACAGAATTAATTAGTTTCATTTCTATTTTTTTTATTTTAAATCTAAATATTTATAAATATAAATAGTAAAAAATATAATCTTGGACTTCGTTTTTGTTTACAGAAAAGTCAATCAAAAAATTACTTGTTTCTATCCTGAAGAGTTGGCAGCCTATTTAACCCAATCACTGATTTAATTTCTTTGTGCAGTTTTTCTTGACATTCAGGATTACGGGCTAAAGCCAGTAATATCCATGCCCATCCAATAATAATAGCTTCGAGTCCATCCAGCGTAATAAACATCATGTCTTCAATTGCATTCAGCTCTAAACGAAAAAAATACGTTTCTTTAGTTTTTCAATAGTTTTAATGTTTTAATTTGCAAAAAAAAACAGTTTATTAGTTACCCCCAGTTTCCTTATAAAAACTTGAATTGGGGTCCCTGGTATTAAAGATTTCTTTCAAATAGCAATCAAACAAGTCTTTCTGCTCATCTTTTTGAAAACTCCTTTTGTGGCTTTCCATTTTCTTCCTGAAAATCTCACGTATACCATTGTAGTTTCTTTTGTACGATCCAAAGCCGGTTAACTCAGGAAAATATTTATATAGCCAAGGAAACATGTATGATTTATTAAATGCTTTGTTCTCCTCTGTGACGCTGCAATGAACATTTTTAATTAATTATCAATACAATTTGCAATGAGTCACCGAATTATGAATTGAATAAAATCATTTTCTTACTGGTGATGTAATTTTACAAGTGCATTCAATTCTTCGTCGTCACTCTCGTATCTCTCTCCTGAAATAATAGCCATCATAGGGTTGAGACAATATGACGTGAACCATTTTCGTGTACAAATGGGCTTGCCCTCTTCTTTTTTTAAAGCCGCAACCATTTCACGAATTTCTCTCTGAAGGATTTTCTCCATTTGTTTTGATCTGAAATTATTTAAATGCCTCACAAAAAATTTGCGCAGCTCTACCCACTGTCTTCCAGTCGCGAAAGGAAAACCTGTAATAGAGCATACATATGGTGAATATACATTTAATATTTCTTATTAATCATTAATTTAATGAATAATACATAATAAGTAGTTACCTACTCAATTAAAAATTATCGTATAAAATGAAAATTATTTTAAAAATCAATTAAACACTATTCATGACATAGTGTGATTATAAGCGATCGATCTGATAGTTTTTGATTTCAATTTCTGAAAAGTTAAATGAGTTTGCTTCTGTCATATTTGTTACACCTCTGAGACTTCCTGATATAGGTTCATTGAGTTGATCAACGTATGGTCTTTCCAACAAATCGGGATGATTGAAAACTTCTCTCATTAATTTGTAATCTGCCACCACTACAGTCCTAAAATATTTCCAAAAATTTTGCATATTTTACTTTACATATTTAACTTTTGTAGTCATATTTATGAAATATGAAATGAATGGCACACGACAAGGATAATAGATAAAAAATTCTCCAATGATGTCATTGGTGGATTTTCGACCCAATTTCAATTATCGTAAACTCTGGGCCCACAAGATGTTGAATACATTCAAGGATAAGGTGAAAAGGATTTTGATTAACTATTTTGAAATGTGGTAAACATTTTCAGTAATGATTAAGGAAAAATTCGAAAATATAAATTGCAAACCTAAAACTTCCTAAGTTGATGCTGAAAATTTTGCCATATATATTTTTGAATTTTGCCAACGCTTTGTGCTTGTCCCCTCTGAGTTGCCATAAGTTTCCAATAATTGGAAAACTAAACGGTCCTGCAAATAAATTGTTTTAATGAAAATTATAATATTGTTGATTAAATTTCGTTGAGCTAATTAAAATAGAGACGCACCTGGTGGATATCCTTTTGGTTTTCCATGGTAAGTTATATAATACAATACAAAGCACAAAGCTAAGATTAAGAGGAAGAAAAACATTATGTATAACAGTCCTCGCTGTCCTAGAGTCACTTTCTTACTGTTGCTTCTCGATAGACCCTAACATGTTATTTTCCAAATCGATTGAATATACCTACATTATTAAGGCATGGGCTGTTCTTCTCCCAACACTAACACCCAGCAACTTCGTGTCACCATTTTAAAATGAGTAAGATATACGAGAGGCAGTGAAATAAAAATGTTGGCAATGTTGTACATTGTAAAGTAGGAAACTGCCATTTACATATTGTTTTAACTCGATATTTTTTAATAATCATATACTTTTGCTAAGATAATTTTAGCCAAATACTAATGAGTTCAATTAACTATTTTTGTAAATATTTTTGCATGAACTATATGTAGCTTAAACGATTTTTATATGCTGCATAATAGTTATACATTTATAAAGTGTTTTCAAAGCAAGAAGTTATAGTTTCCTGCATTTTCAAACCAAAAATAAAGTTGAAACCCATCATTCGAGAACAAATGATAATTAATACAACTGCAGAAGGTGAAGTTTGAGTTGAGCGCTTTTTCTAACTTAAATGACAAACTCTTTCAATTTTTTTTCATTTTTTTTGGCTTAATTTTTAATTATTTATATATCTCGTATGCCCTAGTCATAGCCATGGGTCTGTTTCACCATTTAGAAGTGTATTTACGTATCCATACTTGAATATTTGCAATGTATAAATTAAATTGTTGGGAGTAAAAACAAACACTTCCCATCTAGCTTATTGGAAATCAGATTTGTGTAATAATGAATCTGTATAGTGTCTGACAATAAAGCTCTTACAATTACAATTACAATTACAATTATAAATACTTCCCTCGTTTACAGTCTTTGTACATTAAGTTATAAAACAATACCTTTGTATCATTATCGAATGCTCATCTTGTTAGCCTTGAAAGGATATAAGGTTTAAAAACCTGTTCCATGTTACAGGCATGTCCCAAAATCTTGTTCTTCTTCTTTGTCTCCAATGTGCATGACATGTGCTTATGTGATAAATCCGCAAGGTTGAGTTGTGACCTTGCAGATTTATCACTGAAGTCTTTCTACCAACTAGTAAAATACTCACACAATCTACTACTTTACTTTATCTTTCCATGTTTCTTGATGCACAATATAAATAAATAGAGCATACTAGTACTACGTAGTACAATATTTACTAGGAGAGGAACAAAAATAAAATCTTGAATGTTTCAAGGTTAGTGTTTGACGGTAAGAAAGATAAGATGCTATTCATGCACGCTGCTCGACGGATTCACTTTTAATTAGGATAAATTAGGTGGGTATTATCTGTTTGCTCTGAGCTAATAAAGCTTTGTACGAACGTTCGATCCGTCTGTGTGTTTGTGTTTAAGAGTGCTTCCCAGTGATAACTCTTTCAAATTCAATACACATTTACTTGGGGGCTAAACAAAATGATTGTGGTTATTTGTTTGCAATACACCGGATACACCCACATGGAGTGTGGTATATAACTCTGCAGTTTGTCCACGTGCAAACTCATGAATGCATTAATACCTAATCGTTATTATCGTAAATTGACCATTACTTTGGTTCACCTAATGGCCAACTCGGGGTCAAGACGTCATTTGACATTTATTTTTAAATGGGTAACTTCCACATGAGCCATCCCCGGGTTTTTTACGATAAGGGGTCCACAAAAATTGTATCCTGTACAAACAGGCATGCGCTCTTGAATATTAATACTATAAATAATATATCATACAGCTTGCATCATATTGACCGTCCATTGCCCTTGCTTTTCGATTTTATCAACAAACAAATTTCGCTTGAATGGGAGATAAGATAATGAAAATTAGCCTCGATTAATTGTGGCATACCATCGCTTTCGCTTTCTAACATTATAAAATTATTTTACGTACGTACAGTACATGATTTCTATCTTAGGGAGCAATCAACCGAAGTAATTCAATTAGCTACCTACATTATATTTGTAGATTTCTCCGAAACAAGATGGAACTTGTACCAAAGCCAATACAGGCGAATACAGAAATTAAAGAAGCTCCTAAAACATTTAAAAGATATCCACAGAGTACGGAGTGGCGCAAAGATTTGGATTCCATGTCGAAAAGATGGACAGCCATTTTCAAAACCAGTTTGGATCAATTTCCTCACGATGTTACATTTTCTGTTGGGGTTAGCTCTAAAATTTATTATTTATGCGAATTATCAATTTTTCAACAAACAATTTGTTAACAATTGGTGTTGTACTGTTGAATAATTGTTGGTTAAATTGAATCCCGCTTGAAATGGCTATATACCAATCAATTATTATAAATGTACAACCTTATAATATTTTAGTCATTCAATACATGTTAGCTACAAATAAATTTTATTTGTAAGTAATTTACATGCATGAAATTGGAAATATCAAAAACACCACGAACGGATCTTTCATTGAAAAGCTAACGTCGGTATATAGCAATTATAGCATGCTTTTTACATATTGTTCGCAGGGGGGAAATATTTCGTGTCACAAGTTTGTCTTGGCAGTTGCGTCACCTTATTTCCAAGACCTTATAAGGGATGCTGAGGAAGCGAAAGAAAATATTATTTACCTTCCTGGCTTCAAAATGACTGTTTTTAAAAATGTATTACAGGTAATATCGAAATATTCTAACCCGTGATTGACTAAATAAATACAGAACTGCATTTTATTTTAGTAGAAATAAATAAATATAAAGCCAGTAGTCCGAAGCTTTTTATATCTAAGTACTTTTTGAATTTCCATAAAAATGTACCAAAACCAATTGTTATTACTACTATTTGTAATTTTGTAGCACATATATCTAGACGAAAGTTTGGTTATTGCCGAAGAAGATTTGACAGCCACAATGTCAGCTGCCGCTGTGCTCGAAATTCCTGAATTGTTGGAACAATGTTCGAAAAGACTTCTTAGTATTTTGTCTGCGAAAAATGCTGTCACTATTTTTCAAGACGCTGATGCTATACACAATGAGCCATTGAGGAACAAGTCTTACGAATTTATTCTTCAGTAGATAGCGCGTTATTATATGAATATAAACTATCAACTTTTACATTATATTCGCAATTAACAAGAATTTTAACGTGCTTTTTTGTAGAAACTTCCAAGATATTGTGAATTCAGACGATTTTCTTTGCTTTAACAAAGAGCAATTAAGCGAGTTTCTTAAATCGGACTATCTTTTCATTGCCTCTGAAATTGATTTGTTCGTTGGCGTTATTAGGTATGCGTATTTATAAATTTCAGACAGTTATGATTATTATCTAGATGTTAAAGAAATCCTGGGCTGTGAACATTCACAGAGTCACACAAATAGATCATATTATAAGGGAGCCTACAATTAATTAATTTCACTGTGCAATGTCAATTTACAAGATCGATAGATATGGCGGCTTAGTATCGTTGCTTAAACCATAATTTTAAATCATAGCTTTAAAATATTTTTTTCTATTAAGATGGGCCGAACACCGCTGCCAGTGTGAAGGGAAGGGCAAAACTGTGGATAATATGAGAGACATGCTAGAAGGAGTCATTTGCAATATTCGTATGTCATCAATATCCTCGAACGATTATGTTGACATCATTGAGCCAGCTAATGTTTTTAACGATAAAGAGAAATTAAAATTGTTTCGGTACTTTTGGCCGGGAAAAGAAAACAATGACAAGTATGTTAAATATTTATATTTTGAGCTGTATAAATCTATTGATTTATATGCAAATAGTATCACTATCTCAGCATATATGAATTAATGAAATCTTGAAAAACCATTGCATAGGAAGCAGTGCCAGTGAAAATATTTGGGTTTAAATATTTACGACTGAAACATTTTAATTTAACATTTTATAGTTTTAATGTGAAATATAGGAGGAGAATGCTCCCTCATGGCAGAAAATAATGTGCTTAATTATTAACCCAAAATATATCCCTAATTTGAGTTTGAGTAGTGATTCAGTTTTGTTAAATGGACTTTTATTAATTAACAGAAGTCTGCTGTTACAGGACATGAACCTCTCAACGTCTGTACGGAGTTGTCAACATAACGAAACTGTCATTTTAATTTCTGACTTCACAGTATATCAGCAATGGAAATTAAAAAGCTCTTGTAATACGTATTTCAGGTAAAGCAATATTACGGAAAGATTAACTTTTATTTAAATATTCTAATAATAATATATTTATGATTTACCTTGCCCATGGATAAAATTGATAGAAAGACGAATAATATTGACCGTACTGAAAAACGATTTAGAAAGTACATAAAGTACAAGTACCTAATTAATAGGTGCTAATTCGTAATGTAATGAGGAATAAAAATGTATCACAGCCTTCAAACGGATGGAAGCATGCCACAATCTCGAATTTATTTAAATGGAATTGGCGTTTCAAGCAGTTCATCACAACCGAACGAGAACATTAAATTGCATATCAAAATAGTTCCATTTGGAGATGATGGACTTCCAAGTGGAACAATACTATCCGAAGAAGAAGTAAACTACACCGCAAATGCTAACAATGTTCACATGATTCGTTTGCAAAAAGCTGCTCCTATTGCAATCAACATGAAACACTGCATAGTTTTTCGGGTGTTGACTGTAAGTAAAATCATAACAATATTACCGCTAAAGTGCTTGAAGCTTTGCTATATTAGGAGCCTCTCACTTCATATCGACAATTGTGATGGACTAAAGGAAATAATATCCATTTTAATTCATTTTTGAATTTTAAAAAATTTGCACCAATTAGAGCTGAATAAATCATCTGACATCCTCCAGCTCAAAACGTTTTGGCTACGTCAATGTCTGTTTAAACTGGTGGAAGAGGTTTATCAAAATTAAAGTTCATTTAAATCAACAACTATTCAGGAATCACTTAATGGTTTCGAAATATAATTGCAGAATCCCTGATTTTGTCTGATTTTGCCTGGGATAGGAAGTGTTAGAAATTATATTAGAATTTTAAATGGCCATATAATTATATCCGTTTTAAATGTAAGTGAATGCATCCACAATTTAATAAAATAATTTACACAGTGAAATAATGAATTATCAATAGAGGTCTTGCTTTCAATGTTCAATCTTGTACAGAGCCTATCCTATTTCTAGCGCTGCCTCCCGTAATTCTGTAAATCAAGTAGCTTACATGTGATTAATTTATATCACCTAAAGTGTGCACCATGCGCAAGCCTGATTTCCACAACAATTATGTTTATTATCATAAAAACTTCATTTAACGGTTTTTCAAATATTGTTTTAGGGTGGAATGGCATATTGGAAAAATCAAGTTAGAAACTTCAACTTACTTGAGAGTAAAAGGCATATCTTTGGTTTTACTCAACCAATTCAATTGGTGGTTAGTGGTAATTATTATTTCCACTCTTTTCAGTTTTCGTTCTTGAAGTAATAACC
Organism: Tomocerus minor; assembly: GCA_009936455.2. NCBI lineage: Eukaryota > Metazoa > Arthropoda > Collembola > Entomobryomorpha > Tomoceridae > Tomocerus > Tomocerus minor. The sequence goes on from JAAAYG020053602.1 coordinate 9,278, forward strand.
AAATAATAAACAATATTGAGGAATAAAAATGTTTAGGTACGAATAAATTGTTACAACGTTAGTTATCACATATATCTTTGTGCAATTATTTCTATCGCTGCATGGCAACAAATAAAAAATTGTATGTTCGAACATACGAAGCATCTTAAAAAGTAGCAATAGGAGACTGAACTTGTTTACTTACTAACGGAGTTTTTATTAGCTTTTTTACTGACTGTGACATAAAAGTTGCCTGGATTTTACATAATTTCAGCTACTTTCCTTCTTATCCGCGAATGTACACATTTAGCAGTTGACATTTTTGTGAGTAAAGACAAAGAAATGTCCATGCAAATTATATTTTTTTCCTTTGGAAAGAAGTCAAGTTTACTTGGCGTCTGTTTCCTTAGGTGGAGGATGCAAAAGCGAGTAAACAAAGCTTTACAATTTCCATTGGAATTCACTGTTGTACATGAGGAGGACTCGGGCTATATATTCGTCAGCTTTTCTCTTTAATCACACTCAGAGTCGTTTTCTAAGTCTGTTTCAGGAGCCGTCCACTTCCACCTGCCACTACTCGCTTCTCCACTTTCCCCATTCCATATACCATGCAGTGCCGAACAGAATCCGACATGGATAAAGTACCTCACTCTCCTTAGAATAACGGAGCGTGCAATGACGATGTGTCTAATTTTTTTTACCGGTTTAAACTCAACTTATATAAAATGCAACACGACATTTAAGTCAAACAAATCATTCTACAGCTCCGTTTATACAATAATGGCTAGTATTTGCTATATATTTAAATGGGGAAAATGCGTTGGAAATTTTAATAGTCATTTTTAAATAAACGTCGCTGTACAATGATTTTTTGACTTATATCAAGTTAAGGGACATGTATACATCGGTTATGATGAGTATGAACGGAATCTAACCGCTTTAAGAGAGGGGGTTAAGTGTGGGTAGGCATGTGGTCTGTGGGTAATATCGATGGTGTCCATTCTTCGTCAAAAACTGGAGTTTTTTTGCAATGTTAGAATTGCTATCTATTGCGTTTGAAAATCACATTTTAAAATATCTTAAAAAGTCGCTCCACATAGACTACATATTTCTCCATTTTACTATTATTTAACTGTCCAACGTATTTGTTAATTTTGATACTAGCAGGACTGAGAAATTGTTTGATAACTAAGCCAGGAATATATACGTTTTTCAGTATTCAGTATTTACATACTCTCCATTCAGCCATTACTTATAGTACAAAATTGATTACCTACATTATAATATGTTGTCATTGTATGATAAGAAATGGAATTCTTTTTATGGACGAAACCATAGAATTTTTTTAATGTTAACTGACTTTGTTTTTCTAATCCCTAACATTAATGCCCTGCAATTATTGAACGTTCCTTCAGTTGCATTCCTCACTCTTCGCATCGCATCCCAACCCGTCACTCTGATTTTAAGTAGAAACTTGAAAGCATAAAAAGAAGAATCAGTTCCGTCACGTCCTCAGTTGAACCACGACATCTCCCAGCGGCAGTTGCTTTCTACCTCAGAATTGTCTCATTCGTTCCAGTGCTCACAGTTTCCTTCTCTGTTAA
>JAAAYG020053613.1:0-10856 GCA_009936455.2 Tomocerus minor
ATTTCTTAAATATCCATGGAGATTTTCCTCATATGGGAGGATTGCTGAAAAAGACACGAACAGCCGTTCAGCCATTCTCGTCTCCCTTAAATTACTAATAAACACGTATCTCAATAAGGTGAAGAAAGCTAATTAATAAAAATGGATATATCTAATCCGCTGCTAGGTGCATAAAAACTGTCTGTCCAGTTGTTCACACGAAAAAGATTTCGAGGCTTGTCTGTGTAGATTTTGTATCGCGACGCGTTTGGGCTGGAAAACCTCACGACGGGCTACATTCAGTAAAATCTCCCCCGCCTTGTAGCTCTTGAATATTCTCAGGGCTTCGTCGTGCGTGACATCTGCCAAAGTTTGACCGTTGATTGACAGAATCTCATCCCCTGTGCACAAAACACCAAAGAGAATTTAGGAGCCATCAATGAGCGTATGTGTTTCTCACTAACGCTTGCTTTATGTGTTTAGCCAAGTATAAATACCTTCTGAAAGAGCGCCGTCTTCAGCAGCTTGCCCACTGGGGAAAATTCTTTTGACAAAGATGCCCATTTTCCCTTTGGGCGAGTCTGTGCCCCCAACGACAGAGAAGCCCAGACTTTTCCTTTGAGGACCTTTTTGGTATACGACGGTGAAAATGGACAAAGACACGGATTTATTGGTAGCCTTTGAAGGGATTAAGTCTCTCTTGCGGACGTTGGCCCTGTCCTTCCCTCGGCCGAGTCCCGTGTCGCTGTCTCGGTAGGGACTTCCGTCCCGGTAACTGGAAATTCGAACACTGTCGCTGAACACGTTTCCCTTGAGTCCGCAGACATTCCGGAAGGGCGGTCTAGGGAGCTCCTTATTTTCAGAAGTGACGGCAGTGTTCAGAGCCCCCTTAATGTTCCGGATCCATTCCACTTGAGAGGGGGACAATAACGAGGGGATCGTGATCCTGTTCACCGTCTCCGTGGAGGAAGTTATTCTACGGACCGGAGGGTGCTTCTGCTTCGGGGACTCGAAGGGCGAAGATGAGTTTTCACTGGTGGTTGTACTGGAATTGCTGCTGCACTCGTTCCCGTCGGCGACCGTTGATTTGGAGTGGAAGGAGATGTGGATCTCGTCGGCGCAGCTAAGAGGACCGTTGAGGCTCACCAAAGAAATCGGGGAGGTTTTGTATTTGTCAAGGACGGAGCCCGTGCCCCCATCCTTCAAGCTCAGGTGCGTCGCTCTTTGCGGACTTTCAAGCTGGTCGCTCCAATTTCTGGCAGAGTCGCTGTCATAGCCACTTTCGTCACGACCGCCGCAGAAGTTGGAGTCAGAGTCGGTGGAGGGGCGAGGGGCAGCTGCGCCGTCCCACTTGCGTCCCCACAGCGGAACGAGCGTCTTCTGTTGGGGATTGGATCGGCTCTGGTGCAGCAGTTCCAGCCTCACTCTGCCCAGAGCGTCGGGAACCAGTTCCTGGCGCTCTTCCCGCCGCATCCCCACCGACAAATCCCCCAGACTGTGGTACAGTTCCTTGTGCTGAATCCGACATTCTGGCCTCGACGCTCGCTTCTTGGGGGTTTTTGGGCAGTCTTCCGTTGGGGCCGTCTCTTCGGACAAGGCAGAGAGCTTGGAGCGGATGTATTTGTGGGGGAAGGAGGATTTCTTACCGCTGCTGGCCCAGCTCCCACTACCCAGGCACAGGTTTTCACAACTCGTCGTTCGCAGGGGGTTTTCGCATAGCCTGGATAAATGAGCGACGCTTAGTGGGAGGTCTGACGAGTCGGGGATATTGTCCGTATCCGTCTCGTCGTCTCCAGGGAAAGCGTCAGTTTCCTCTTCTGTTTCGGACTGTGGGTGTACCTTGCTCTTCGCCACATTCCCTTTGGCCATGTACATTCTGTTGGGCTTGCTCAGAAATTTTCGGAGGGACTCGACGCGACTCAGCTTTCTTTTTCCCTCCGGAGCTGCTGCATTTGGGGGTTGAACTGCTGAAGGCTTAATCGGAAACTCTGCCAAGGTCGAAGCAATTTCTGCGGAATGTACATCTTCGGAAGGAATGGCATCGTCCGTCGAAGATTCCAGATTTAGCCTGGACCTCAGCTCGATCGTCGTCCTCTGCGGCTGGACGTTGACGACGCAGTCCGAGGATTTGTTGCTGTTTCCGCTGCTCCTTTCTTCTGTTTCCGAGTTTCTTATGGACTCCCAAGTGCGCCCCAGTTTCTTGCCCCACGTCGACATGCGCCCTAATTCACAATACAAACACCCAACGTTAATTCCATCAACGCACACCTTCATTGTCAACATGTAGGGATGTGTTATTGATATTTACCTTGCGGGGTCTTGCAGTGTTGCTGCAGGAGGATTTTCCTGTGACGACTGAGAGGGGCAGAGCTGATACGGGACGAAGACAAATCCGTTTCGGACGTGGACTCATAGAGAATAGGCAGAGAGGTGAGGTGGCAAGAGTCTTCCACTGTGAGCAGAGATGAGTTCATATCCACGACACTCGATTCGCCCTCCGCCGCGCACTCGAATTCCAAATGGCTCTCCTTCCTTCTGTTGAACAATCTCATCCTCACTGAAGAGGCAGGGATGCGACTGGAGAAGGATTTCCTGTTCCCCAACGACGCTGCACACCGAATCTCCGCCGAGTAACTCTTATAGCCACACTTTCTGTTCGCCCTGTCTTGTTACTTTCTGCTGAGCTGCGGACGGAGTGAGTCTCCAGCCTCTACTGTTTTAGATGGAGCTGAGACTGAGGTGAGAGGTGGAATGGACGAGGGAAGATTTGTTCCTTTAGGGTTCCCATCTCTTTGTTGACCAAAATGGACCTACGAGGAAATAGAAAGAGAAACGACATAAATGAAATGATAAATAGATCAAAACTGCTCTCCTCATTTCATTAATTGGAGTGGCTGAGCTAACTGCCTCAGAACCAATCCCTTCCTCCCTCTAAGAAGGATTTGTGAAAAAAAGTATAAATTATTGTGGTGAAGGGATGGTGAGTGTTGGCGTTGGTTTTGGAGGGTGAAGGATAGGTCGACTGTGATTTTGTCCGTCTGAGTATCTGATCAAATTAATTGTCCACTCTCGCAGTTCCCTTTGTTGCTGAAAATAAGGAATCCCATTAAAGTTCTATCTCTCTAATATCTCTTCTGGATTAGCAAAAATGGTTTTCGCAAATATACTACTGCATTTAGGTGTCTCACAGCAATAATTATTAAGGTCCACTTGGAGGAGATGAGCCATTAACATAATCATGTGTGTGTGTGTCCAATTACTGGCCACCACTACATACTGCCTACCTATGTCTATAATCAGGATAATCACACTGTAAACAAAAGTAGGACTACTGGCGACTGAGAAGGAAGGAGAACAGGCAATCGCTAGTAACACAACTTGGCGTGCATACTTCCCATTTAGATCTTCGATGGCCACACAAGACAAGAGTGAAGCAAGGAAGAACTGAGATGAAGGCAAGTGGCCATTTATTATTCCCTATGCGATTCGTCAGTAGTGATACGTGGACTAGGTACACTAACATTTCGCTTGCTGCACTAGTACAAATAAAAACAAAAGAATAGCTACACCATCTAAGTCTATAATTTCATTACCATTACCGAGCATGCACTCGTAACAGATTACAGAATGAAGGGCATTAGGTAGACTCATTCCATTACTACGTTCTCTCATTGTTAGTTAACCACCAAACGATCTTTGCCATTACGAGCCATCCATTCTTCTCCATTGCCTATTTAGCTGTACACTCTGTCTTCAGTTAGCCTACAATGTGATTGTGCACAGAGAACACAAATCATCATAATACAATTTGCAATTTAATACATCATCATTAGCAACGAGCACACTTTGTTGTATAACTCACAGAGGATTATTACTTATAATATTATATACTTAGTCACTGTAGGTATGTACAGAATGAGAAGGTGCACTACTAACAACAAATAAAATGTGTATGGCTAATCTTATAATTTACAAAAGTCTTATATTATTTGCACAAGTGCACATGAAAGACGAATGTCTGTATTTATAGTTGTGTGCATTACGTTGCGGAGCGACGTTACTCCGTAGGTACCTAATACAGTCTTTAAATGAGCTTTATTATTATAGTCGTGTCGTGGGGCTAAACTCAAAGCTTAAAGCTGATAAGCCGAGGGATAATAGCCATTGGTAGACGTCCAATTCAGATTTTTCCTCAGAATTATTAATAATTACATAAAGATTGAAAACATTAAATCATTTGTGCACTTTGATTGTAAAGGGTTGTGATGTGAGTAAGGTAAGTGAGCACATGATACAGTGATCTCCACATGTAGCCACTCGCTGCAGAGCACGATTTGCAATTGTTTCAAGAAAGCATCCAAATCCCGTGCATTATTGCATTACAAGCTTGAGCTATGTAAATGATGACCATCGCTCCATTGTCTTCTCAAGTTTAGTTTTAGTTTGTAATGACATGAGCATTTGATCATGTCCCTGTTCCCAACTCAATTAATACCATTACTGCTAATTGAGTCTCTCTTAATTTGTGGTTGTGGAGGGCCAGAGGTCAGTCTGCTAATTATTTCATGGTGCTTAAGTCTACATTAAATTGTGTCTGTGTATAGAGTCAGGACCATAAATCATAAGTAGCTGTCCACCATCAATCAAGCACATTAAAAGATGAGGTGTCTGATAAACGCCAATAATATCTGCACTCACTGGGCTGAAGGAGCATTCTCTTGATTTGCGCTAAGTGGGTAGATCATGTTCTGATATCTTGTTCCTACATTTAAACTCACATTTCAGTTATAATATTATTGTGTTCATTTGTCTAAGATCATTGGTGGATGATAAGGACAGGTGATGATGGAGTGACTGTTGTAGTGAACCATAGAGAGAGAGAGAGAGAACCAAACGAAAGTTTATAGTCGGCAATAAAGATTAGGAGAACTGAAGAACAAGGTAAACGTGGCTACCGTTACGATACCACAACCACTGGCTATACAATGAAGACAATAGGTCAACAACTCTCCAACCCATTGCCACCATCGCTCCACTACTCCGAGTCCGATTTATACACCCCGAAACACCACCTAGGCCTAACCTGGAATAACTCCCTGCCTCCCCACAATCTACGGCCACCATCACGTATTTGCTGTGTATTGAAACTGAAAACTTCATAGACAACTTACAACGTTTTTGACGTCGTCAGCCTCACATGAGGACTGATTTGATCCCCTAGTGACTTTGGTGGCTCCGGGGGTATAAGTCTGTGGGAACTAATTAATCCGCCACTAATTCATTTATTTAAGGGAAAAAACGGTCATCGAAAATTAGATTGATGACTAGTTCTCTTTCTAGACATGAACATGAATCAGTGTCATTTTAACCAATTAGCCAGCCAACCACAGAAAACCAATTAAATACAAGCTGTAAATTGCATGTATAAGAGAGATCTTGAAATTGTGTTTATTGAGACAGTTTTTATTCCAAATTCATAAGAATTAAGTTTGCAAATATCTACACTTAATTATACCTACTTCAATTTCAAACTATATACTTAGCTATTTACAATATCCAGGTCTTTACTTTAGCCAAAAAGCTTAGTTACGAATTATGAATGGTGGTGCGATAAGGTAGAAGCATTGACAGAAGATCGTTAGCCTTATCGTAATTTGATTTCCTCCTTCGAATGGCGATGTGAGTGCGTTGTAATTACTTCTTATTTTTGGCATCAACGGACACTCGCCTTCATCGACTCACATATAATGCTCAGATGTTTTTTAAGAGATTGTGAGAAAAAAGGCACCAGAGATTGCGCTATTTTAATTATATACATGCAATGCAATTACCTAAAGAGTTTGCTGGCAACGCTTTTGGAAAACTAGTAGTTAGTTCTATTGTTATAGACACTTCATTATGCATATAGTAATTATTATCATTACCTAACCTACCCTACTTCATTTAAAGATTGCGACTAATCAGACACCCAAAATATAAATGTAACACGAACAATTGACGGACATCTCCACGGTTGTTCCTGAAACGTGCGCCATTTTAAATTCTCATATAAGAATAGCATGACGTTTGCTCCAGTTTTTCAGCGAAAGTAAAATTACGAATGGAGCTGGACATGAGGAGATGATAGTTCATGTCCTAATTGGTAGTAGAGCAAACTTTTATTGAATCCCAAAATAAATTCTCATCAATTTCATTTTGCCACTCTGTCGGGAATGTACCTTTTCCAATAATAAAACAAAGGTTCCAAAATGGAGCTCGCAGATTCGTAAGAGTTCTTAGGACTAGGAGTCTTAACAATAATAGGGCGACTCAGAGATGAATTGCAGATGCACTTTTGCCGACATGTGCAGAATATTTACGAAAGCGTCATTTCCATTTTTTTGAGTTGACTTAGCAAACCGTTCTTAGGTATTCAAATATTTATAAATCAATATTTTTACAATCACCTGTCTCGTTGTCATGGACATATCCATTAAGAACTATAAAGTACTCATTTTAAGCATGTGTGTCCCTATAGCTACAACCTCATACAACAAAGAAACTGAAGTCTGCAATTGTGCACATACCTTTCAGTTGACCATTTCCGCACAGCTGTCTCAGCTGCCCTCTCCACCATTAACTAGCCGCATTAAAGTGCTCAACGCCTCCTTCCGGCCGATATTTATTTTTATTTCCATTACTTTGTTGGCATTTTGGGTAATTGAAAAAATACTGCCTAAATAGTTGCCAAAAAGTGGATATTGATTTTTTTTCTAATGTTGTCAAAAAGGAGTTGCCAATAACTGGGCTCCCGTTTGCATATCAGCAAATCTGAAAGTTTGCAAATCTGTACAACTGGCATTGAGTTGCCCAAATATGTAATGAATCGCAATGAATTGCTACATGAATGAACAACGTTTAAAAAACCCCACGACGACGATGCGCGATGGCACAAATCTCTCACAAGTCAAAATGACATCCTCCCTTTTCTGCACATTTCTTGTCTTTAATCTTCCGCATTGAGAGTGAAATGCTTATAGTTGCATTAACTTGTGTCATTTAAGGTACTCCTATTATAAACAGATGCAAGGATTAGTCTACACTCTACACTGCAGTGCAGCGTCCCGTCAGAACCTATAGGTCATTTCATGTTTGTATAGGTAGACATTTCCTTATTTTCTTTCTCACTCCATGCATTGCATTATTGATTGTATATAATCCCCCACTCCAACCGCATGGCCACCTAGATAGATGATTCGCATTCGTCGGCTCGGACTACAAAGCATTTACAATTACAATTACAAAAAAAAGTTCATACATACGAAAATCAATTTGTCTTAAAGCAACAACTACCTAATTAATAGAGGTAGTGGCAGACACGCAGGGGAGACGCCGATTCATTCATTCACCATTCAACTTCTTATCTGCTAAACAGAAATATCCTTATTTTATTAATTAATACGACCTAAATGCACACAGCAATTAAAGAATGTACCTACTGACACTATAATATTTCGTTTGGGATTTAAAGAGACAACTAGTTATTTATAACAATAATTTGTAACACTCACTCACGCAATAGTATTTCCTAAACAATTTTTGTTGGTGATGGTAAAAAACACTGCGTGTAGATTATCTGTAGAATTCATTAGTGAGTGATTGCTATAAGTAATCGCTTAGGAGCTGTTGGATGTCTATGCTTTGATTGTGTAATGTTAATAAAGGCAAACATAGTTACCTACTTACTATTGCACAATGTTAGCTATCTGTATATATTATATGCGATGCAGAATGCTATGCTATGATACAATGTAGAACAATAAAATTATTTACACCAGCTAAATCAATAATAATGAGTAGAGACTGGCAGAGGTACTTAGGCTACCTATCCCTAACTATGATAACACAATGAAGTAAGTAATACGTGTACAAGGAGGAGAGAGAAACAAAGGGCGAGCGAAGGAATGTTTAGTTTTGCAGGTTGTATAGCATCTTTGTATCTATCAGTTTGTATTGTTGCTAAAGTGTCTCAAGTGGTGGTGGATGCAATTGAACAGGAGATTCAAAGACCCTGTTTGTGATTGTTAAATTGGATTTGTTTTTGTTTGATCGAATGTACAGAAAGATATTTTGTTAGCTAAATCAGAGTACGAGATAGAGTGCCGATATTGGAGTGCAGGAATGAGTTGGAGGCAGAGTGTCGGCACGGAGATTGCATGCAGTCGACTAATGCTCATTTGGACGTTTAGTAAATGAGAGGAATAGTGCAGCAGAGAGTATTCACTTATAGGGTTTAGTTTGTGGTGGGTGGGGTTGGCCCTCCTCCCTCTGCAATTACTTCACATCTCATAAATTGCATTAGGCAATTACTCAATGCTAAGTAGAATGTGTTTGAATTAAATCAGTGCTACCTACGCACTCTTCACATTTGCCATCCATTGCAACATGATGTAATCGCACTGCTTGAATTAAACTAAAAACTCCCTTAAAATTATTCCTAGCACAAAGTCAGAGAAGGCACGCTAGGCGATTAACTGGCTTTGCTAGTTGTTGGCCTAGTCTCTCACTCACCCTGTAAATGAATAGATACTTGTGCCTCCAATAATCTCCACTCCAACAATACCAGCAAAAGTGACTATAATAATAATAATAATATAATAGCATATAATGCCATATAATGTGTAGCCACACAGCTTTTGTGATATGATTGCCACCAGCTGAGTCAGTCAGAGCCAAAGCAATGCACAGACAAATTTCACTTTTCTGGGTCAAAGTGATTTTGAGTGGATTGGATGGTAGTTGTGTGCTGTGATCAATTGGCATTATTACATTACAACCAACAAGGCCCAATCGATTCACTTATATATCTCCAAATCCTACATACAAATCAAACCCAATAATAAACTACATCCATGTCACTGTCGATGGATACACAAGCATTTATTTATTGACTAGTGTACTAATGATCTTATTCCCAACCGCTAGCACACATGCAGCACAGGTACCTATCACACCAGTAGTCACTATTTACAATAATTATACACACAGAGAGAGATATACTACTTAAGTAGCCACACACAACGTACGTAGTTCGAGAGGATATCTTAATTTGATCTTTGTGTCGGTCAAACAAGAAGAAGGTGTTAGACGTCAACTGAGTCCCTACCTAATTGCCTTCAGCTTGAGTTATCTCCCGTCTTGAGCTCTAAGGGTTATCTCTCCATTCACCTGTCTTCTCTCCTCTGCTTCGTCGACTCTGAAGAAAGATCAGCCATCCATCCCGCTTCAAACATTTTGCCAATAGCCAGGCTCATTTTCTCATTGACCATTAGTAATTGCTACTTTTATTTTTGTTATTAGGATATCCCTCTCCGCTCCTGCTCCTGACTCAAGCAAGGCAGAGATATTATAGGAGTGAATGCAGTTTTTTTGGTGGAGTTGCTCATTGGGCTGCATGCTCGACCTGGAGTATAGAGCGTGTAGTGCGAACAGATGTATTTGTAAGAGGAGTAAATGGCTATTGTTGGCAATTAACAGCACACGCCATTTGCCTTGGATAAATGGGAAATTCTCTCTCTCTCAATAATTTTGAACAATGAGTTGTTGTAGCAGTGCGTGTAGTGTAATGTGTAGCTTTAACTCCTCTGCTGCACTCACCTCCTCCGAGACTCTACTTAATACTTTGTGTCTTACCTACTGACTCATTTTCATCTAAGTGTTATGAGAGAGCAGAAAGAAACAAAGTGGGCAATGCCACATCAGTGCACACAAAACGTGAGCTACCTCCACCAAACAGCTCTAGCAAATATTTATGCAGAGCGAAGGATTTAGGGCCACTTTCCTACGTACAGCTATATAGCTATCAGGAAAAGAAATGAAGAATTGAATTATTATTTCATTGTCAGAATCATTCTAATTTCATGTATGTAGAGTAAAGGAGTCGTTTGTGGTCTCGGGATGTTGGCTTCGAGGAACATTTTGACCAAATGAAGCAGGACGTGAAAAAACGAGAGCATAAACAACATAAAAACAAACATGAACAGATAATAAACTCAACCGCCACACGACTTTATTACATTACCACTACTTCATTTCGTCTCAGCCTTACTTCACGTTCTCATCGTCTGCAGATGCTTCAACATATGCACAAATTCACTAAAAGCTTCATCATGTACAGCAAATCCTTTGATTTGGTATAAAATACTAAAAAAAGTGTAAACAGACCAAATCAAATGGGGAAATAGAGAAAGTGATCAGCTGATATTGACAGGAATGGTACTAATATAATAATATAAATAAGTAATAATATTAAAAGTCGTCTGTTAATCATCTGCATCTCTCTGTTGTGATTTGACTAATTGCTTGACTCAAGTTCATTTCTGCACATTTTAGTTGACTTATTTTTTATGTGTTTCAAAAGCGATGATGTTGGTGTGAACAAGTTCCTTTTCTTATTGTAGAGTGTGTTAAGTATCATATTCGTGTCTCTTCTGCTCGCACCATGCATGCAGGCAGGTGACAATAATGGGGCAGAGAGAGGCAAATAAAGAATTGTATTGCTTTGATCCGCTGTGGCCTGTTTTGGATGTAGATTTTCATCCCATCCCTCGTGAACAATCTCCTCAATTCTGGTCTAGAGAACGAGTGCGTGAAAAATTGCTGCCATGCATCTCACGGACACAACTCTCTTCTCTCTAACACTCTAACACTCCAACCCAAACTTTGTATCTCAAAATTTAATACAACAAATGGGCGTGCCGCAGTTAAATATAAACACTCTTAGATTAGATGTTGATTCAGACTTGTTTTGATATAGTTGTATGTTAGGAGTATACATTCTAGCCAAAAGGTGAGCAGACAGGAAAGATTGTATGATTGAATGAATGAATGAACCTAGC
>JAAAYG020053646.1:0-10855 GCA_009936455.2 Tomocerus minor
AAAATGGATATCGGTCCATTCTTCATCCTCAAACGCTCAACTACTTTTGCATTTCTGAGTCTCGTTTTTGACTACACGGTCGACTTAGTACTGTCGACTTAAATAAAACGATAAGTTATTAATGGCTTTAAATGAAGGCCATCCAGGTTATGCATTATATATTGAAGGCGGTTAAGTATCATACCTATATTCGGAAATTAGTCACTATCCTTTACATTACGTAATATATTTTGCAAATAAGTGCCCAGAAAGTCCAAGATCGAGTTAAGACCAGTATATGTGATAATATTAAAAACTGAACTTACATTTTAAAAAGATTAGGAAATAAATTAGGTAGGTACCTTAATTAGTGAAGATAATTAAATAGATACATTATGGATAGCCGCATAAAACAATTAAAAAATAACTATAATTTATTCCACATTTAAAGCTAACGTTAATATTCATCGTAAACATAAACGGTATCCTAAACCGAAACAAAATAGGGTTTTTTGCATTTTATGTAAACCAAGCTTCCGAATTTACTTTAACAATTTTTGTTTTTTACAAACCAATGCTATACATATAGTATTAACTGTTGCTTTAAAATTTTGTAAGAGCTGGTTTATTTCCTCACTTGATGTTCTATAAATATTTTTCTCAAGTCCTGTCTTCAGAACCCCCCTAAATTGTTAACAGACTTACACTGCTAAGGCAAGCCGCTACAACCTTGTTTTGAAACTATTTTAAATATAAACAAATTAAACATCTTATTTCTCTAATGGATTAAGGTGCTTTTAGAAGGAGATTGGACTACATTCCGTGCAAAAAAAATCAATTGCATGTTCGGATTAGAGCCAGGTCGAGTTTTGACATATTTGTAAGTGTTGAGTGCATCTGGAAATGGCTGGCATACTGGCACTGACATACAGTTTTATTATTGACTCACAAAAGCCGAGATGACCATTTTGCAATCGGTAATGGGAAACTTCTTGCAGCTTGTTTTGCTACAAAAAGGTTGATATATCAATACCGGCCCATTCTTCATCCTCAACCGGCCAACCTTCTCATTTTTGAGGCTCCGTTTTGACTGCGCTATTAAATTACACTGACTTTTTCTGTCAGCTTAAATCAAACGCCATAATCTAACCCATAGCCTGGAAAGTATTATATCAAATAACTATAGAAGTAATTATATCAAACTTTCATTGTAAAAGCATATGCGTGAAAATAATGATATGATAATATATTTGACGATTTGGACGAAAACTAATTATGGCTATCATATTCTTCCCTTGAGTAATTTAACGACGCGCTTAATGCAAGGTATGTACATGCGGAATATATGATTTAAGTTTCTTATAGGATTTAGATTCTCAGCAAGATTTGCTTTGTTTCACATAAAGTGAACTCATTTTCGTTAAAATCGAAGGAGCCTAATATATAGGGCAACTAAGATTGATCAACTGGAAAGTACTTTGTGTCCATTGGACAAATTAATTTAACCAAAACAACGGAAAGTGGTCCTAACTTCTAAAAAAGTGATTTTTCTATTTCGATACCAAATCATCGTCACCTAGCTTTCATATCTTACTTAAGATTCATAAGAAATTTCATATATTCCTTCCTGGTAGACGAATTTCCAGTACAATTAAAACTTTTGACAAACTTATCAGTCAAACTACCGACTCAATCCTCAAACCAATCATGTTGCAGATTCCAGATTTACTATTCAATTCTACACATTTAATTATCCTATTAAAACATTTACATTTAAATCCAAATGAAAAACACACGTTAATTACAATAGATATTGTATCCCTTTATAAAACAAAAAACTGCTTTTTTGTAATAATTTTTAAATGTATAAAAATAAGTTTTCATTTCCCATGAACATGGAACCCTTAGCCAACATACAGAACTTCATTGTGCAAAAAGGAAATTTGACACCAATCAACCAACGATTATTCAGCTTGCTGCTAAGCAAATTCCATCTCACAAGAAAGATGAATTCAACTACAATTTAGCAAAATGTTTGGCTGAAGATATGACTCCATTTTATTTGACAGAAGGATCAGAAGTAATTAACTGCTTTTACTTCGATGTTATTGCAATAAATTGATTTCAGTCAGGTGGCAAGAATTTTTAATGTCCTTAAAATATTACTAGTTACACTTTTTGTAGTGCCGGTTCCGGTTGGTAATATTGCCGGTTCCGGTTTTTACCGGTTTTCAAATTTTAAGGTCGTGCCGGTTTCTATCCGGTTCCGGTTCGAAGGTTGGCCGGTTCCGGTTGGAGCCGGTTTCTAAAATTTTCTCTGAATGACAGCTCTAGTATATACCAATTAATGTTTAATTCAAACAAAGGTAACTATATATATTTCATATTTAATTTCTCAAAGTCAATCGTCTAAAACAAAATTTAACTATTTACAAATGGCATACAAATAAAAATATGTACCAAAAAAGTTATTATTATGTATTTCTAATCTTACGATTATGATACAATTTATTCCAGCCTGATTAAGAATCGAAATCCAGATACCTAACTTATAAGTATATCGGGAAAAATGTAAACAACTAAGAATTTGTAGTTTCAGTGGTAGATTGATTTTCATAATTAATGTTTTCTTCTCTGCTGAATAATTCAAAATAAATGGGATAGACTCTTAACGTTAATCCGGTGATAGGATTTGATACAGATTTATTTGAATTTATGTACGAATGCTCAGTTGCAGTTTCCAAATGTGTTTCCTGTCCTTCAATTTACAAGTTAAGTTATTTAATTTACTTTTCAAGTTACTGAATCCTATCGCCATTTGACTTGGTCATATTATTGTACCTTAGACGATGATAATACCAGAATACCAGGCGATATGCAGGTACATGTCAAGGGCCGGGCGTACAACATTCGAAGATCATCCACGTTCCTACTCGATGTTCCTGACTCATTGACTGTGATCTTTGTCAAAGCATTTTTACTGTCTTCAGTACTCGGAAGATTATGTAATATGACGTCAATAGGATGCCACTTAAGCACTTGATGGCTTAGATACATTGTAGGTCGATTACAACACGATTTAAATTGTTACATAGTTAATTAATTTGAACGACCAATATAGTGTTTTGATATCATGCGTCTATTGCAAAGCGTTGTGGTAATTGTGGTATTGATTGTTGTAATCAAACCCCAGGCAGCGCCAACCCTTTCAAACGAGTTGAAGTTGGCAAGTGGTTTAGTCCACTCCACATTTAAGCATGACAAAATGGGTTGAAAGTGGATGGACGGGATCCTACTCAGCATAGAGTGGGTTGAAAGTCGGTGGATGGGATCTCACTCAGCATAGAGTGGGTGGAAAGCGAGTGGACGAAATCCCACTCAGCATAGAGTGGGTTAAAAGCATATAGTGGATAAGGCTGTAATGCATAATGCTAATTCCTAAAGCTGGCATAACATCATCGCCAGACAGGCAGTATAGGTTTTTTTTTGCTAAGATAATAAATTTACCACCCGTGATATTATTACTGGTACTATTTAATGTATAACCAACAGTCAAACCTAATGACATGCATGCCATGTACTTAAAACCGAAAAGGTTAAAGTTCCTTTTTAAGTTTTAGATTCACAAAACCAATAATATGTATACCTTTTATATGTCTATGATATATTATTCATAATATCTTGCAATAAACAATGGAGCCCACTGTCAACATCAGCTAATATGTTTCTAACAATACCTAATTCGACGTGCTCATATTCTGCTAAACTTTTAAATTCAAGAGGAATGCAATGTATGATTGTAATGAAGAGGAATGTAATCTATGAATGTAATGAAGAGGAATGTATCAATTTTCCATTGTTGGTGGTATTCGAAGATTCTCATTTAACTACATTTTGACTACAGATGGAAAATTCCAGCGTACGTCTGCCCAATCTGCTCATTCAAAATGTCAACATTATTTTCTAGCTTCATTGTGTATTAATCAACAGCATGAAAAGCTACTCAATAATTTATATTGTAAAGAATATATTCTTTACAATGCATTGCTATGTCCCTTTACATATTAGGAAAATGAACCTAAGATAAATCCTTAATGTAGAATGTAAACTCTAGTAATATTTGCCTTTCCAACTAGATTTACGTACTACATGACTAAATGTAAATCGCAAGAAAAGCTAATTGTATAAAACCAATGTTGACCCTTGATTCGAGGCTGATTTCTTGTTTTGTCTTTTGCGGAGTAACTTCACTTTGGTTGACTGCTGTCCCGTTGTGTTGAATTGCCTACTATTTTCTAGCTTGTAAGTTATTATTTCTAACAGTTTATTCCATTCCAATCCACAAGTAATTTCATTCTGATGAATAAGTTCAAATGGATATTTGGAATCATTTCTACATTTATTTAATTTAGTATTTTGACTCAATATTCATTAAGCTGAAAAGGCATTAATTGTCTCATTTACTTTTGAAATAACATAATATTAATTTATCAACTAATTGTAGAAATCAGTGCAGAAGGGGATTTCGCTTTGGGTTAACTCTAACCTACAAAGTAACAAAATAAAGGTATAATTGCTCTATTGTGTCTCTGCCCTGTTTCTTTGAGCGTTCACGACAGCAGCAAGGAAACAACAGATCTGTGTATTGTTCATGTATTTGTGAATTTTGCCTTAATTGTAGTGATAATTTGTCCCATTTATTTCATGTTTTCTCTCCCAATTTAAGTTTTCCTCTACCAAATATTTGCCTCTTGGTTATTGAATTCATTCGATCTCAATTCTCCATTGACCTAAATCATAAGAAATAAATTGTGTCTACTCTATAAGAAGAATCTGGTAATTGGTGCAGTTTTCTATTATTGTGTCTAACCCAGTCACTCTTTTCTTAAATAAACCCATCATTTAATCATAATTTCATATAAAGCACACTAACTTATACTTCAAATAATAGTAAACCATTATAATATACTAATGAGAAAATATTTAACGAGGTTTTATTTTTTTACTAACTGTAGAGCTATTTGCAAAGGAACTGGAAGAAAGACAGTCTTCAAAATTCTATTTGGTAGGTCTAGCGACTAATTTGTTAGCGCCTGGGGTTGCTGTGATTGTAATTTTAGCTCCTGGTGTATTATTTATTTGAACAAATCATCTCTTTGGACCTCTCTTTGAAGTTATGGGACTATCTTCTATCAAAAATGCGACATTAACAAAAATAATACTATCCCTCAACGTATATTATTTCCGGACTATTGGATTGTCTCTTACTAATGTAATCAACTTAATGGTTTATTACTTTTACTCCATTCAAGTAATGACAGGATTGATATCCAAAATCCCTGGAACCACTTCCAAGTAACTAAGCATACCGTTTGTACAATTCTTTGTATCTCCTATCAATAATAATTATGAATGGAATAATTGCGTACGTGGGGCCACCGTTTTTTCTGATTGGCATGGGTTTAACTATTGTAATTTATTATGGAACAATTACTATGTACACCATACTTGGCATTTTTTCTGTTGACGCCACTGGTATCTATATGTGCATTAATAACAGAAGTTATGGTAATGACAACGGGTGCCAAACCAAATTTTCATTCAATTGAATTTAAGAAAAACTTGCTACAGGACTGTGATCCTTACAACTTAAGGAAACTATGAACATTACGAATAATCAAAATTGAAGTAGGTCCGACGTATTTCTTTGTCCGTTGATCTTTTCTATGCTACATGTACATTGTGTCAATATATACAATTAATTTGATTTTAACTGTAAAATAAATAATTTAAACCATTGCGCATTGAAGAAATGGCTGTGAATAAGTAACGGTGAATAATGAAACTGATTTACAATGAAAAAAGACTTTAATCTCGTCGGTGAAAACCATATTGATTCATGTAGAAAACCGTGAGATTGTTTCATGCTATCATTCGACCCTATGATCTGATTCCATGGAAATAAATGATAATATCTTTCAGACCTAGTGTGGCTCCCTGAGAATGAATAATATCTGTACCACCTTTTATACGCATTTTTATTTTTGACACTTATTCAAATTTTTGGAAAAAAATTGAAATGAAAGAACCGTCATTATTTAGAGAACCGTTGCACATCCAATCAAATTTTTTTCATATTTGAGAGCGAATTTCAAACATCTTTATGCGCATTGCCATTTTTTCACGAAGAAAATACAGGGGTTAAAATTATTTAATTAAAAAAATTCGTCTTCATGTTTACTGGAGAGAAAACTGTAAATTCTGAATATGACATTCGAAACTGCCCAGTTTTATTGGGAACCCTATCTCCTTGCCAGAAGATGAGACAAGTCAACCTTAAATGACATAATCAAAATACAAACTTCTATGCGTTGGATACAATGCTTCCGACAAGCTCTGGTTAATACTGGCCATAAAGATTACATTAATTTGTGGATGTCTAAGCTTTGTTAACATAACATAAAAATATGCGAACATTTTATCAGTAAATTAGGATCAGTAATACTGTAATAAAACTCGTATCTAATTGTCATCAGCCAGTTATAACACCAAAGATTTTGCCTTATCGTACCTACATACGTAGTTCACCTATTAAAAGAAATATTCAGGAATCCTGGGACACTGGGACGCCAGAAAGGAATTTTAATTGACGTCAAGCACACGTAATGATATAACACCACATTCCAAAAATAGTTTAGTTTCAAACAATAAATGATTAAATAGACATGTTTAATAAAAAAATAATGGGCAGTTTGGGGTTTTGTAAATTCATACTTGTGTTAGTTTTATTGACCTGAAATTGGATGTAGAAACAAAGAAAATCTATTTGAGACGTTGCACGCTCTCTTTGCCTTTTTTGAATGAACTCTCTCCGGAGGAATTGATTTTAAGTGGAGTAATATTCGTTCGTGGTGGACAAGAGTTGGAAGTTGTGAAGGTGAATGACTTCGCCAACCTGAGCAACATCAGGCGACTAACACTCCATTGTCTTAATAACAAAAGGAATCTGAATATAGAATTGAGTGGAGACGCATCTATGGACAGTCTTCAATTAAAGAATGTAGGCGTGTCAAACTGGAATAATTGTAGCTGGAATATACGACAACTATATTTATCTAGCATTCTATTTGAGGAAATGACCAACATAAACTTGCAGCAAATTACGATTTACGATTCTGCTGTGAACATTTCCTGTCTACCTCAAAAAATGAAAAAATTGTCTTTGTATAGAACAAGGGTATATTTGTGAATGGATAACACTACATAAAAACTCTACTTGTCGGTAAGGATTAATTAATTCTTTTATTATGACATTTTTATTATATACATAAAGTCGGTTCATTAATAAATGGTCATAAAAAACCACCGAGAATTCAATTTGCATTTGCACAAATCTCTCCTTTGTGCAATTTGTTTTTAAAATCTGCTCATTTTTTCAAACATATTCAAAAGGTATTGAATGTAATTTTGAAATTTTGTTGTTTTTACAGCTTTGTACGTTTTTTTTAATTTTGGCATCTGCATTGGCTGGAATGTTTTGTATTTGAATTACAGGACTCGCCACACGCTTCGCAGCTGCGTAATCAATCCTTCTTTACGGGAAAATTGTAAAATTGTTATTATAACTACCAAACCTTGAACACCTGCACCTTATTAATGTAAATTACTTTTATCCTATTTTATGGGGTATGTCAGTCGCACGTTAAGTTTGCTCGAAATCAATTAATTTTCGTCAAATAAATGATAAAATGTTCTTATTTAAAGCAATTTTAATTATTTCATATTTTCAATCTGCGAATACCTATGTAAATATAGTTGATGAAGTTATGTCCTGTTTTCTCCTTTCACTTCTGCCAGTTACACTTTTGCCCCCAGTTTCATCGGATTTTTTGGACTTTACAGTGAATGTACCAATTTTGTACCATCAAAAATTACTGACCATAACCTGTTGCACGAATTATTTTGCTGGTTGCATTGTAACAACATTCATGTCATCAAATGTTGGTTTGTAAATTAAACTGTACCATAATTACGGAATATCAATATCTAAAAAATATATCAAACTACCTATGTCTATAATATTGGTGAATAGTGAAGTGAAAATTAGATTGCTAATATTAATAATATTATGCGTTTTTCTTGTCGACGAGCTGTTGGAAGGAAAATATGACTATTGTACTTGTACTTTACACTAACAAATTATAACCACTAAATTTGTATTCTTGCGCGTCGCGTTTGTGTTAGGAAAATAAAGAAGCTGTTTTGACCAAGGTTGAACATTTTTCCAGCTTTCATTCAAACCATGAAATCATGCATTTTGTACTAAACGTACTAATCAATAAGATAAAAGTATTTTGTATTTTGATGTCCAAAACACCTTTAAAACACAAAATATAATTTTTTGAATTCTAAAAATACAAGTATGTTGTTACAAAGTTTGCTATTTTGTGTAGAAATTGTGAGTTTAGTGAGTGAACGTTGCTGTACAGGAGATTGCGACGGGATGCTACCGACTACGTCAGTGAACGGAGATGTCATGATTCCCCTGCCTAAAGATATGATGAATATTGGAAATATGAGCGAATACTTTCAACTGTCAGCTGAGGTAGGTATTCGACAAGCAATAGGATGAGAAATAATTCATGAGAATAAATCCCGTCACTGAATTTCTATGTTAATTCAAATTGGGAGTTTTATTTAGTCATTTCATTTTAGGTTCTTCGCCGTTCAATGAATATGAGCGAAGTATAAATTGATCAAATGGAAATAACCCCAAATCCATTGGACAGATTGATCTATCTGCGTGCCATTTAACGTTGTCCTGATTTGTCCACTCCAAGTTTTACGAAACAAACATCTACGCTTTTATTTGTACAATATAGACTATTCATTATAATATAGGTTAGTTAGGACGATTTGAGCATATTGAAAAACAGACAGACCTGCATAACTCAAAAAAGAGGACAGTTTTCCCCAGGAGACCTCTCTACGATATTTACAAATTTTTGACAAGAAGTAGAAAAAAACTGGAGTTGAAACTTTTTGTGATGTAAAAGCGTACTCAATCTTGTTTTTTTTTCAAAAAAGTACATTGGTTCAAACTATATTTGATTAAAAAAAACTTTTCATGTTTTCCAGATATAAACCTAAATATTCTGAATATGACGTTCAAAACTGCCCCAGTTTAACCGGAAACCGAATCCCATTTCCAGAAGATGAGACCAGCCAACCTGAAGAAGTGATATAATCAAGAAGCATGCTTCTGTGTACTTGACACAATGCTTTTGGCAAGCTCTGGCTAATACGGGCCATAAAGATCACATTGCCATATGTGGATGTCTAAGCTTTGTTAACATCACATGAAAATATGCGAACATTTTATCAGTAATTTAGGATTATTAATACTGTTATAAAATTCGTACCTAATTGTCATAAGCCAGATATAACACCAAAGGATTTTGTCTTATCGGTTGCTGCCTCGTAGAGGGATTTAGTTTGATGAGTATAAAAAGCAAGGACAGATTGGTTGAAGAAGATGTATAGGGTAATAGTCGGTTAGTGGATCCGATTAAAAATATTTCTAAGTTTTTCGGAGTTCTGTTCAAAAAAACGCCGAAAATATTATTGCATATTTTTACGTTTCAGAACATTTGGAGTGGATTTGGGGGTGGTCATTTTTTTATGGGTGGGAAGGGGATTTCCCCATTTAGGGGAAAACCCTTTTCACTTTTATAGGTACTAAAATTACGGCGAGATGAATGACACGGCTCCAACAGATGAAAGGAAGTCCTGGAGGATGCAACTGCTGACTGCTGCCCTGGCCCTCAAAAAACAGTGAACAAGTCAACAGTAGATGAATGAAAATGTAATGTTTGGTGTGTGAGTAGAGGGAAGAAGTAAGGTAGGATAGAGTGGCAGTTTTGCTATCGGCTTATCATCGCAGCATTGTCCTTATGAAATGCTTATGAAATCCGCGGGAAAATTGCGATGTTTGATAGGTTGAGGCACTGCAGTATTTCATTACGTCAGCTGTATACTCTTCTTGATTGGTTGTCGTTCTTGCAGTGCTTCAGTAAATTTGGGGAGGCTTATCGAAAAGTTATACACGGAGAGAGTGTAAACTGCCACTCTATTTATTATACCTTTATTGGTGTGTGTGAGTTTCTAATGGAATACGCATGGTGCACACAGCGGCGCCGCTTTGAATGTTTATTGTGCTGAGTGAAATAAGTTAATTTATTGCGATTGATTGGTGATTGACTGTTTTGGTGGGCTGATAGGCCAGGACAGCAGTTAGCAGTTGCATTCTCCAGGACTTCCTTTCCTCTATTGGGCCCGTGTCATTCATCTCGCCGTAAGTTTAGTACCTATAAAAGTGAAAAGGGTTTTCCCCTAAATGGGGAAATCCCCTCCCCACCCATGAAAAAATGACCACCCCCAAATCGACTCCAAATGTTCTGAAACGTAAAAATATGCAATAATATTTTTTGCGTTTTTTTGAACTGAACTCCGAAAAACTTGGAAATATTTTTAATCGGCTCCACTAACCGACTATTACCATGCATAGTATGGTGTATTTACCATTGTTTCGTACCTATAATACATATATAGATCCTCTACTTAAAAGAAATACTCAGGAATCCTGGGAAGCCAGAAACGAAATGTAAGTGGCCTCATGCACATGTAATAATATAACACCACATTCCACACAGATAAAGCCAGTGTAGCTAGGTTGACAATCATTTTTCAAGTGTCAAAACCCAATGCTTCTTCTAATGGTGGCCGACGTAACCTTATATTTTATAATTAAATAATTCTTGGCTAAGGTTCCAGTGCACCTCAGAGGGCGTCGGCGAAGCCGACCCCCGATGAGTGC